>DWNY01002634.1:0-10814 GCA_018250635.1 Telegonus apastus | reverse complement strand
AATAGGTAATAATAATAATATTAATCATTATCAATGTGTTATTTAATTTTATACATTATATAAAATTAAATAATACATTATGTTTTGACATAGAGATCGCAGCCGAAAAGCCTATTGACAGTTAAAAACGTTTGTATAATTATCATGATTCAACCGTATATATATTTTAGCATTCCTAAATCATAAAAACAGTACATACAGTGCCAACGACCTACAACATCCACCCTTCTCATGTCAAGTGAATACCAGCTGATATTGACATAATTCCTTAAACAGGTAAATGAAATAGAACAAATATAAATATTTATTATTTCATGTAGGTGTTTCACGATTGGCGATAAAACACAGTTGCGAATTTATTAACGTTCAACTAAACAATAAAATATTGTTGTAACTTGTCGTAAAATAATTTTACGTAACATATAACAATAAGGCCAAAAACCTGTTTAAAATTATGGCTATGATCTAAATAACAGATCTACGTCTTTATTACTTTATCCATACATATAATAAAAAATAAAGTGTCAAAAAATACACTAATACTGGGAATACGCTTATAGAAATAAATCAAACGATATATACTATATTTAAGAAAGTTGATAGAACCCTTTGTGGTTCAACTCCGGTGATACCACCGCCTTATAGGCGCTGCTGTGTTCTGGTTTGGAGGGTGTGGTAAGGGAGACGGCACCATCGCCACACCAATTTCTGCCTCATAACACTAGTGTTAATCGCTGTTGTTTTCTGGTTTGTGGGTTAAGGGACACATACTTATTCGAGGCGTTCCAGCTTAATCCTCAGGGGTAGCAACGCATCTGTGGCCGATCTCAGGTAGGACTATGATCTTATCTGGGGTTGATTGCAGATGTACATGGGCGGCAGTGGCCATTTAACATCAGGTGGGCTGCATGCTCGTTTGCTACTTCCAAAGTATAAAAAAATAAATTAGGTGTTGACAATTTACAGGGTAAAATTTTCAAGTATGCGTGTATGGGGAAATTCTAAAGGAAATTCTAGAGAAATCTGTATGGAATAGAAAAAAATCCTGAGGTGATGCAGTCTTAGTTTTTATGAAAGTCGCTCTCGCGACGTCCTTTCAACTTGCTGAAAGGTCTTGACCTTTTTATGCTATTTATATCTTGACATAACATTTATTTCATATTTAATTAAAATCCATCAACTCTATCAAAAGTTATTACAATTTAAACTTGCATTTATTGTTCGGATGAAACCGCAGGGCACATTTAGTCTTCCATAAACATAAATCAAACATATTTTTAAAACGGTAATGAATAAACTATTTTTTTTAATTAATTCTTAATGTGATTCTTAAGATAATTTTGATATTCAAATATTTGTTCATTGAATAATATTTTTAGTAGGTACCCAGTAATTGTTTTCCAATCGCGAGTTTTGCCCGCGACATCGTTCATTCTATAGATGAATATGTATTAGCAGTTTATATGTATGTTTATTTATTTATTAGAAAAAAGTATCTATCAATGTTTAAGTTTCATTATAAGTTTTTGAATACATTTTTCCTGAAAATCAGTCTAGTCCTAGTTTTTGCAAGATAATCAAACTAGCACGCTACACGTCGAATAGGGACTTAAACCATCGATATTGGAAAGTTATCGGCAATCGCCTATAATGACAAGCTGATCGGAAAGTACTAGGCTCCCATGAACCAGGAAGGGGCTTTCCGAACCGATCAATAGACCGATATTCCTCCCTCATCGCACACAAGCACGACAATCGACAGGTGCGCACACAAATATAGAATAGGCACGCCCCGTAAATTTTCCTACAATATAGATTTTGAGTTTGTATAGGAGATAGCAGTGCGAGAAATGATGGCCCGGTGGTAATTCCTACTTTTAAGAGCCCTGGCTTTGAATCCTAGACACGCCTTTTGTAAGTTATTTGCTTAATTTGAAGGTGGTACAACTCTTTGTGGTTTGACTCTTCCGGCACCACCGTCACACTTACTTCTGCGTAATAACACCAGTGTTAAGCCCTAAAGCATGATTAGGGAGACATATTAATCAACAGGAGTAACACGCAATTGTGGCTTACCCTTGTGAGGTAAACCTCTTGATTTTGTTTGGGGTTGATAACAAATGTCCATGGGCATGAGTGTCCGCTTCCATACGGTGAATTGTATGCTCGTTTGCTGCTTCCATATTATAAAAATGTATTAAAGATACGCTTTAACAGTAAAGGAAACATCTCAAGGACACCTATATATACTTTAGAGTCAATTAACAAGTTCTCAAAGGTATGTCTATAAATCCATTGACCAGCGTGGTAGATTATGGCCTAAGCCCCTCACACTGAGAGGAGACCCCAGTGGGAGAAGAGAGGGTCGTTGTAGTGTAACTTTATTGTCAGAACTTTAAGGTCGTCGACTTTATTCATTAGTGAAGTTGAACTTCGCTTGTTGAAAACATTTTGCAAGGTAGATTAACTGTCGTGCAGCGAAAACTAAATTAATAAGTTTACGATTTATTGGAACTTGTAAATCTTTGTTCGAAAGTGTATTCGAGCAGCAAAATAACTAATCAGGGAATCTAATTACGATGCTATGTAACGTAAGCTTTGTTTCTGTTTGCTATTGTTTAAACTTTTAGTTCTAAACTACAAAAGATAAATTAAAGTATTGAAAGGATGGCTTTTCGTGTTTCGCAGAGCTGTGATGCGATATAACTATCATTTGATAATAAAAAAATATATTTTTTATTTTGTGAAAGTAGCAAACGAGCATGCAGCCCACCTGGTAAGTGGCAGAGCCGCCTATGGACATCTGTCTTTAACCCCAGATAAGATCACAGTCCAACCTGAGGTCGGCCACAGATGCGTTGCAACCCCTGAGGGCAAAGTTGGAAGCCTCGAATCGAAAGTATCTCTCCCTTACCACACCCTTCAGACCAGAACACAACAGCGCTTAACACTGCTGTTATAAGGCAGAAATAGGTGTGGCGGTGGTGCTACCGGAGTCGAACCACATAAGGTACCAGGTTCTAGGTGTCTGTTCTTGGTCTTATCCTGGAGACGAGTTTCTTCTCAGAATGAGACGGGTTTACGCCTTACTGTACCAATACCCTCTGAATAAAATCAGGAACACCGCAGTGGAACGCGATTTACCAGAAATACATGTTTCAAATAATATAATCAATTTGATAATGATTTTATATGTTTACTTCTCTGTTTAACTATGTTTTCAGATAATACATTGCTATTTAATTGACCTGTAACGTTTTATTATCCCCTGGTACATTTTGGCAACATCTGTTTTGGTTATAAAAAATCACTTCCTGTTTGTTTTTCAATGAATTAAGGTTTCTCAAAGAATGCGAATTGAGAACCCCCGGGGGTATTTTATTTAATTAGGGTACGCAATAATATGTATGTAATGACAGCTATTTTACGGGTGTGTTACGGTGCAACACATATGAAGGTAGATGCTGCAAAATTGATCCAAAAATCGACCGAATTCAGCAGAAAAGAGACTCAAAAATATTAGATATTTCAAAACGAGTATGTATTGATCTGTGTGATTGTTTTTTTTTCATAAGATACCTTATTTATTTATCTATTTTCTTTTCAATCTAAATCTAAATAGCGGTTTAATTATAGCAGATCCTGTTTAAAAAGTACGTCAATCATTTGATTTGTTGTCGTTGAAATTTAATAGGGGTACACTGTGTTATACTTTGAGTAGCCCTGCTGTAAATAATCCCGGGAACATAAGAAATAAACCAATGATTAGTTCGAGTCGAACCGTAATGTATTTCGTTTTACGATCACTTTATTTATTGGATAACGTCATACATAACGTTGCGTTGGTAACTTTCCAGTGGGATTCCTTTGTCGTTACTCACTGTTATCTACAGGGCCAGTCCCGAAGTGACGAAAGAGGATTAAAAATAAATGTTTCAATCGAGGGATCAGAGGAAAAGTAATGTGACTGCGTTCCTAAGGATTCCGAGCGAAGTTCTTTGTAAGTAGAAGTCGAATTGTAGAACTTTTGTGGCTCCACTCCGGTATCACTACCGCCACACCTATACGCATAAATAAAATTAAAGTGTCTGTTTGTAAAATCAAAATAACAACTTTTTACTAAATCTAAAAGTATACGTAAAAGTATACGTTACCTATAACAAAAATATAATTAAAAAATGTCTGTCTGTCTGTTTGTTTGGCTGAATAATCTTCTAAAGGGCTGGGCCGATTTTGACGGGACTTTCATTAGGATATAGCTGTAGGTCTAAGGCGTAACTTAGGTTACTTTAATATTTGAAAAAAGATCTAGCGCTCCACGAGCATGTAAACGGCCGTCTTGGGCGGTAATGTCAGTTGCGATTAAGCAGATATTAATGTATGCTTTTTACTTCTTTAACGCGGGTGAAACCGCGGGAATCAGCTTGTTTTTGAATAATAATAGCATTGTTAAGCGCTGCCGTTTTCTGGTTTTAGGGTATGGTAAAGAAGAAATGCTTATTCGACGCGCTCCAACTAGGTACTAAGTTGGAACGTTTCGGATAAACATATCTTTCTATCCTCCTGTCTTCCTATCTAACTGCTATAGGACTACGTCTGAGGTAGCAACCCAATGTGATCGACCTCAGGTAGGATAAGAATCCTGAGAATAAGATAAGAATCTTATCTTGGCTTGATCACTGTCCTTCGGCGGCAGTTGCCACATACCATCACATGGATTGCGCGTTCGTTTTGCTACTTAATTATCGAATAATAGTATACTAACTTCATGTAACAAAACTTGTATACTACTCCACGTAGTTTCTTTAAGCCTGGCGCATACTATAGCTGCGGCGGGCCGCATCGCATTGTATATGAATCGTGTTGATTGACGTTGCGGTGCGGCCTATACATAATGAGCGATGATGCATACAAAATGTACTAATATTATATAGGCGGATTGTAATGCGATGCGTTACGATTCGGCCTTGCCTAATGTGCGTGGCCCTTTAATATTCATATGAGCAATTTATTCTATACAGACGTTACACGTATATATTTAAAATATACCGACCTTTAACATAATTAAAAAAATAATGTAATAGTTGTCGAAAACTGTTTTCCTTATATTTCATACATATTTCAATACGCATTAGAGCCGCGTGCAAATTAATGGCCAATTTACAATGAGGAAAAATATTAATATACTCACAAACTGATTTGAGGGATGTGCCTCACGTTGGTAAACGTGTTACCACATCTGTTTTGTAATTTTAAGCGAATTTAGTTTGTTACTAACTATGCCTGAGTTTTGCTTCTTTTAACGCGTATGGAAAAACAGATTCAATATAGCGCATATTTGACGGCGGTTGTTTCACAATTGCACATACTGTATTATGTATTTTTTACTGTTCGTGCTTATGTATCTATTTTTTTTATTGAAAGACACGAGACCTATAGCTTAAAAATTAAATTTTTGTATGCATCGATCTAAGTAAACGAATTGATTTGAGTTAAAAACTACATATTTAACGAATAATCTTTCCGAAGGCTCCATTGAGTACGACTATTTGCCTTCACCCTTATTTTTATGAATTCTCATAGAAATGTAAAGAAGATAAGTGGGAAATGAATAATCCGTTGGAATGTCCTTGTTAAAAATATATATACGATTAATATAACCTCTTTCCTTTGGGAAGTTAGTTAAAAATAGAACGAATCTTATTGCGATGAACGAAGCTCCTTTTCTATTTGTACCTGGTGGATTTTTGTAAAAAAAGGATTAGTGGAAAATCTCCCCGCGTTACGACCTCGTTTACTAGGAACGCATAAAGTTTTTTAGATAATGGACGCATGGTATGTACTCATAAACTGGGATGAATGTCCTTTTTATCTTAGCTTGGAATGAACACAATAAATGTGATAGTTTGTGCCCTAGGCAATTCTTATTTAGTGTTGTAAATTGTGCCAAAAAGCTTAAAATTATTTTCAACACAATTTGTTCGAAATATTTTTTATTTTTGTGTAAAACTCAAGATGTTCATGGCAGAATATTGTCGGATAGTAATGATGTTATTATAAATGGACAAAAAAATAAAGACTTACATACTATAAAAATTAGACAGAAATATCATTTTAAAAGCCTTAATTTTACAACTCCTCTGAATTTGCAAATGCAGGCAGCCTGTTTGCGCCTTCACTAGTTATAGGTAACTACCTAATTAACTAATTAAATAGATTGTATTATTAAGCAACTACATTAAGTTACTTAATTTATACTCGTAATTACTTATTTAGGAATTCCTTATTTACAAAATTAATTAAATTAAATCCAATAATGTCACACTAAATACACACGCACATATTTGTAAAGCTGTTTGTCAGAGGGTCACGTTCTTATTGTAAGTTACCAACTAAAGATAATTTATACGTTGCTTTATAAAAGAATTCCCAGTTAATATGAAACGATCCTGCATTTGAAGTAAGTCCTGAGGGCGTGGCCTAAAATTCCAGAGGGTGAATGCCCGCCAATAAACGGGGAACCTCCATGCGCGCCGCGATCTGCGCAGTTGTACTCGGAGAGCATGAGATGGAAAATGTACAACTACAAGTTGTGTGCGTGTGAAAGGGATAACGAATGAGGCTGTGGTACATTGTTTGTGTTTATGGGTGCCTGGTAGCTCGTGTTTTGATGATGGACGAAGAAACCCGAGTCCCCAGTCGGTACTAATAATGCAAAGCGTACTGAAATCGATTGGTATTTTGAATTTTAAAGATTTTTTGCAATATTAAAAAAATACTTTAGCAACTATTCTATATTTAGGCACACTTAATACTAAATGAATTAATTAGGTAAGCAACCAAATCCCACTAGTAATGTGGTTTGACTGTCAGCTAGTTGAAATGGGAATTTCCGAAAAAAGACAATAATAGGTACTTAACCCGTCTAAAACTACGTTAACAATGGCATTTGTTGTAATATGATTGCGAGAGAGTTAGTTTATACTGTCATATCTCGATACTATGAGTTGGTATTTAATGGCGTAATAAAACTAAGGCAATTAAGTTAAAGATGTATTTTTATAAAAAATTAAATAGTTTTTAGGACCCCCATGTAGGACTATGTCACACTTGCAAGTTAATAAAAATCATCTCGAAAATATTATTTTTTATTTCCATAAACAGAACCATGCCAATTAAAAATCAAACGGCGCGAAAACAAATTTATTAGGTATTGACATTGATTATGAAAACAAACACAATCTAAATTTAAAATTTTGAATTAGTAATTCCGATGCCAGATATTTGTAATCAAAGCGGCCAGTTCGAGAAAATGCAAATTTCATAGAACTAGTAGACCAGTTACAATAGTCGACATTCGACCATAATTAAAACGATACAAAATTATGTGCATAAGAAAAACAGTCATTAAATGGAAAATGAGGTTTAATTTGCTAAGCCGCATTTAAAAGCAATAACGCATTTTTCGACATAGACATCTGACATAGTTGACTATATCATTTAACATTGTCAATTTATTGTTTTATTTTGTTCAATTTAATACATATTTTGTAAAACAATTCTACATAAATATTATCCATTAAAAAGGTTCTTTGCATGAACTTTCACGTATGCATACTCTCATACTCCTCTGTGCCCGGAATTTTCGAAAAATGGTACCGCAAATTTTCGCTTCACGTATTGATATATAGAAGATTTCAAAATAAGCTTCAATAGTTGAATAACGCTTTCTACATTGCCCCACACTAGGATATTCTCCTGTGTCGTGGTGGCATGGAATCACGCATAGACATGCAAACACCCAGACCCAGAACCTAAATCAAAAGTACTCATTAAGACGGGGATAGAAGGCGCGACAGAGGCGTGTTAGACCGGTATGACGACCGCTCTGCCACGCGCGTCGTCAGAATAAAATATGATAGTGGGTACCACCTATAGCTACCGACTTCCCAAAGGAAAGAGGTTATTTATTAATCGTCTATGTATATATATATTTTTATTACATAAATGTAAGACAGTACCTACGTAAGGCAACCCTAAATGTAAGCTCACGTTCGGCGCTCGTGCGCGTTGAAAGTTTATTTTGAACGCGTTTTTTTTTTTACATATAATCTGTTATTATCAATGAATCGTATACGTGGCGTATGTGCGCGCGAATTGCGCAACAACATTCAAGAGATAAATGATTGATGTCACAACCAGCTGAAAGCGGCGACGTCGTACGCGCGGACTGTAATACACATTATTGTCTGGATTGCACCCGTGCGAAGTCGGGGCGATTCGCTAGTTATATATACTAGTAGACCCGCCACTATGGTCGAAATTCGACCATAATTAAATATGTATATATACATGCACTACTGTACACTATGCCTTACAAGAACTCGTATTCTAGGAAAAAATAGGTTATTCGATTATGCTGCATTTAAAAGAACGTATTTTCTGACTTAGACATTGTGACAATGATAGTTGAGCATATTTGTCTTCTATTATCAATATTGTTGTCAGTAGTGTAAACAATAAATATTTTATTTTATTTAATACATTGTTACAGTTTTTGTAAATTAATATTATCCCTTCTCGCTCCTTCCCTTCATGAACTTTCACGTATACCTAATCTCATACTCCTCAATCCGCGGAGTATTCGAAAAATGGTTTCGCAAATTTTCGCTTCACGTATTAATATATAGATATAAGTTTGAACCACTCTGTCTATTGACGAAAACCTTATTAAAATCAGTTGCGTATCAGCGCGTGTTAGACCGGTATGGCTACCGCTGCGCCACGCGGATCGAGAAAACATTAAAAGTCCAAAAATATCAATTGTATCTGCGTAAAAAAGTATATGGGCGAAATCGAGCGATGGCTTTTTATACATATAACGAAACAAACGTATCTACTACATACATACATGCTATGGACAGACGTCAAAAACCGTAATTGCACCACGAAACGCTTGTAACAGTCAGTGCACTCGCCGCGATACCGAGACGCGGCTGGCCGACGGCCAGATTGATGCGTTTCAAGGCACAAGCGGTGGCGAGAGCGGGAGCGGGCGCGACTTTCGCTTCTAAACAGCGGGTGACTCTTTGTAGTCTTATGGTTTTGCACTAGAATTCCCTGAGGCTCGAATGTCTTGGATGCACGATTTCATAAACACCCAGAACGAGAAAAGAAATCTTTTATATTTTAAATACCTACCACGCTAAGGATTGAAGCAGATAAGTTAATAAAGGAAAGATTGTGTTCAATAGTCACCAAAAGTCACCGCGTCTGTTAATAAGGGTACTAGAAGTTTTGTGCTAATTAGAAATTAATTGTCTAAAATTGATTAATTATTAATTGTCTTAAATATAGGTAAGAGTGGAAATAAAATTTAAAAAGGGTAAAATTCTTTGTTCTCAAGCTAATATCACGTTTATACATCTTGACCATCAAATCAATTTATTTGTGAATAAGGTAACATATCCGTTGCTGGATATTGAACATTTTCGATTTATCGCTTATTATTAAGACTGAAACAATCACGAACGATTAACCATTAGCGACGATACCGCTTTCCGCTTCATCTCACGCCCTGCACCACATCCGTAGGATATTTATTGCGACCGTACACCACTTTCGCGTAAGGGGTTTATATTGTTATGTTTACAGTCGCTCCCGGGAGCAATTCCGAAAATCGTATACGTTTTCATGTTTAACGCGAATACTATTTTAATGCGTTTTTAACAAGAAAATCGTGGTAGATTAAAACACAGACGGGTTATATACTTCTCAAGCGATCGGCATGGTTAAGCAGCGCGAGACGGGCTTGGAAAGTCGATTGGAGCTAAAGGTATAGTTTCTGTGCTTCGGAGGGCACATTAAACTTCCCTTTTAAAGATTAGTCCCAGATTAGATCACGGTCCAACGCGAGATCGGCCACAGATGCGTTGTTATCTCCAAAGGGCTAAATTGAAACGCCTCGAATAAGTATGTCTCTTAATTGATAACAATGTTGCATGATCATTAGACGTATACCTCGTGCGAGGACCTTGTTGTTCCTAGTCAGTTTTAAGGTAATGCTGTATATATTTTTATAACCATTCCTTTGAGGGAGGAAGGGCGATTAACACTGCGTGAATTAATACATATTTTTCATCATACGTATTGGTTATGTTGGGTTAGGTTAGTTTTATTTGTTTTTTTAAATTTTAAAGTAGAAAAAAATTCGCTTAGTCGATTGTTAGCTTTTACCGCTACCCATGGACATTTGTAAAAAACTCCTTATAAAATAAGGCTTCTACCTGAAGCCAATTGGTAAAGCATGTCAATGCTTTACAAAGTGTGGCCACCCTGAACTAAGACTTCTCTTCTGATCAAATCTGATCTTATCTGGGGTTGATTACTAATATCCATAGGCGGCAGTGGCAACTTACTATCTAGTGATATGAATACTCGTTAGCTACTTTCATATAATAACAAAGAAAAACTAGATATAGAAACGTGACGGTGTAGCCTCCAGCCTAAGTACTGAAGAGAGACATAAGACCCAAAGGTTTATGGCGGTAGCACCCGTCCTCTAATCAAGTTACGGTCTAAGCGAACAGTACCCCATAAATGACTATTTATTTTCCACGCACGTCGAGTGATACGTACAAGTGGCAATGCGAGCGCGAATGTACGGCGCAAAGTTTTCGTTGCGTACCTATAGAAACGTCGGGAGACACGATTGTCTATTGTAAACGGTCGTATTGTCTGCTCGTGTGCACCGATGCAGGGATGGGTGTCGGCGTATCGATATACTGTTATATATAAAAACATCGATATTATCT
>DWNY01002633.1:0-10814 GCA_018250635.1 Telegonus apastus | reverse complement strand
ATGTTTTCTTGTATTTAATTGAGTTGCTATCAAAATGTAATTGATTTAATATATTGAATTAAATAAACAGGTAGGAAAAAAAAATCCTAAAAATATTTGTGGATACATTTCAGAGTCAATAATTTGTGATAAACTCGATTATTATTAAGCATACATAAAACACTTCACTATCGTCAATATTTTGTTATCAACAGATTTTTTCGTTTCTTTGCAATGTACAAGTCGTATACAATGTATACAAGTCGTATGTACAAGCTTGAGCGTTCGTTGTTAAAACTACCATCTTCGTTCATACTACTGAAGACTTAATTAAATTGCTGTCGCTCGAGCGATATAGATCAATCCCGGATCTACTTGTTTTCGAATTGGGGACAAACTCGAACGGCGCTCAATTTACAAAAAATTGTCACCAGCACGTAGGGTCTCTGCAATGTGACGGCGCTAAGGGCAGGAGTTGGTTCTTCTCCCCCTTACCTTGTCTAAACAACAAATAAATCACTAATTGAATTTGAAACCCTCGGGTTAATTTTTCAAATAAAATTTTAATACTAAAATATGATCTAATTTCTAGTTGTTTATTATTAAAATATTTCCCTGTCTTCGATTAATTTGATAAATTGAACATAAATATTCTTTTGGTATATCTTGACATAACAAATATTGATTGCAGCTAATCGAATTATTTTCAGTTGTAAAGCGTGCAACGCATTTACGTTCTTTTTTTAATTTCGACCATTCTCAAATTGTCTCTTTAGAACTTTTCTATGTTACTTCACTGTTTCTTTGTAAAATGTAGGCTAAGAATCTTATAAAACGTTCTATGCAATTATGATTTTAACTAAGTTTCTTTAGAATTGACCTATTTTGTAAATACTTACATATCGGTTATTACGAAATGTACTAAACTTTATCTCCTGTTAGTGTCAAGTGAATACACAAACGATAATGAGTTTAATGTCGTATCTGACTTAGTATTACTGTGACAAAAATACTCACTTAAAACCTGTTCACAAATAAGTAAGTTCCAAAAAAAACATACTGTATTAAAATTGGGAACCTAGCTTTTTGTTAAGGTGCCTCGTGCCCTAGGCGTGCACTGTAGTAAGTTTCATATTTGGCGCTATTTGGTATCTCCTTTACAAATAAATATAAATGGAGTGCCACCTACAGGTTTCAGCCGACGTCCAAAAGAATTACCGCGATAGTGGTGTCGATCAGATTTAATTTTCCGGATCAGATTTAACTTGGCAAGCAAGATCCGTCGATATGGTTGTGAATGTGGATTTTGTATACTAGTTATGGGAATGCTACAGATTATGTTTGTTTTTTTTCTTAATTTATAGAATGTGCTATAAGTTTAGTGGCCTATGTTTAAGTAGTAATTTACATATTATTTATTAAATGAACACGATTGATACTTAAGTTTAGTATCTAAAGCGTTGGTATTATGGCTTATGATTAATTAAGATTTCTTTCTGAAGCGCGTCGGAGCAAAAGTTCGACGTATAGGTAGGCTCCATTGTGAATACATCCTAACATTAAAAAATCTTAAAAATTAACGGCAATGATACCTACTTATGTTTAAGTTTGTAAATATTGTAATGGTCCGTAACAGTTACTCGTAAGTGAAGTTATACTATAAAACACTTCAATAAGAAATAATAATTATATGCAATACATTTTGTAAGTGGACACCTATTATTTCTTAGTAAGTAGGTAATGATTGAAAATAAAAAATAAGAATACTTGGTCTATAATTACTTAGTATGTCGTAAAGGTATGGAGGGTTTTGTACAAGTATTAAAATTTAGTTAAGACTTTTTATAAGACTTATTATAGCCAGCTTTGTAAAAATAGCAAGAGTTCTAGGACGTAATAAATATAACAGTAGTTAAGTCGAATGGATTTTTTTCAGTTGAATTGAGTGATAATAATATATCTATCTTTTATAAGTTCTGAATATTATTTAAAAGAGTATACCTATTAAAAAACAATGTACATTTAAATGAAAGAGGTCGAGATTTATGAATAAAAATTAATAAATAATGAATTCGTTTTATTTTTGATTTCAAATAATATTGCTAACTGGTGATGCATTGTACTATTTGCCAGGGATTTTGTGAAGATTAGTAACCGTAATCGAAACATCTGATATCCTAATTACAAATATATCCGCAACCGTAATCAAACTACGGTTAACGGTGAACGTTAAAAATTTTAAGGCTAAATAATTCTTTGGTATTGTATTTATGTATCTAGCAGTTGTGATGTTCAATAATGTAAACAGCGGCAGCAATTAGGTTAGTCGTCATAAACTGACTTATCTATTGTAAAACTTGTTACGAAAAAACGCCTAGTGTGCGGAGAGCACCGGAAATAGGGGTCAGCGGATAAACTGAATGCGGAAGACGCATTCGCTGATCGACTCCATGTAAATACGTGGTTTAGGGATGTCAGTATGTAAGGGCATATCCACATGAGAATATAAAAGGAGTTGCTGCCCCTAAAATGGGAAATCATCGCTAGGTACAATAACTTATGACTCATTACGGTAACTACCCGCAAGTCATAAGTTATCGACGCCGCTGGTTTGTGGACTGATAGGCAGTTTTAGAATGAAATCCGATTCAGTGTGCAATATGAAGTATCTTCTGTGCAGCTAGTTAGTAACCATCGTATCCAAGTAATATTTTTAACAATACTTCACAGATGTTTAAAAATGCTACTTTGGTAGAAATGAAACACATTTTTCAAATATTTACTTTAATCTTAAGTTTCATAATAAAGCTTTTGGTGTAAGTAACATCTTACCAGTAGGTAAAAAAAAAACACGAAAAGAACTCAAGTTTCCGCAATTTATAAAAACTTGTGCTCAAATAAAAACCTCTGAAATAGATTGGATATCAAAATGCAGTACAATAAAGTAGTCAAAATATATATTTGGTAAATTGACCTTTAAATTGATGTGGAATGTGCTCAAACGTTACGGAAACCTTGAAACTTTAAATATTATGCATTATGTGACCAATTTACAAACATAGATGAATGGAGACGTTTGGGCAATCGTTATTACTCAAATCAAGGAACATTACATGTGATTTTTGATACTTCTATACTGATGTTTGCTTGTAATGTTAAATCATTACAATATAAATCAGCGAAGATTACAGGAACACAATCCATTACATATTGTGGACAACAATTTTCAAAAGATTAAAGAAGTATAAGCGTGCAGTCCACCTGATAGTATATGGTCGCCGCTTATTGTCTGTAACTCACTGTAGATCAGCAGATCTAAATGACCAATCACAGATGCGTTGTCATTTTCGAGGACTAAGATTGTCACCTCAACTTAGTACTGGATGCTTGATACCATATGTTTTGATTTAAAACAAACGCATTTAAAACATACGTCTCCATTCACAATCAAATTTATACAAAAACATGAACCCACTATTAAGAATCTACTGAGATAGAATAAATGCCTTATTCATTACAAGTGTTATGACTTCATTCAAGACGGAGGAGTTCTACGTCGAAGATGAGAGTGGAGTTGGGCGGGATGACCCCAGGATGGCCCTGTTGGCCGTACGCGTAATCTGGAGAGCAAGTCAGCTTGGCGCGTTCGCCTACCGACATCTGGAACATAATACAATAATGGTTATAATTCGAGAAACTATCACTCAGCTTCAGCGATGGTAGAACCCTTTGTGGTTCGACTCCGGTGGCACTACCGCAATATCTATTTCTAACAATAACAGTGATAATCACTGCTGTTTTCTGGTTTGAAGGGTGTGGTAAGGGAGACAGACTTATTGGTGGCGTTTCAACTTAGTCCTCAGGAGTAGCAATGCATCTGTGGCCGACCTCAGCTAGGACTATGATCTTATTTGGGCTTGATTACAGATGTCCTTGAGTGGCAGTGGCCACTTACCATCAGGTGGGCTGCATGCTCGTTTGCTACTTCCAAAACATAGAAAAAATGTTTGGATGAGAGTAATGAGAGTAAAATTTCATATAATTTTTTCACAGGGCTAAAGTGTAATGATCAGGGTAATAAAACAAAGTTGTAAGGCAGAAATAGGTTGAAATTTCACATGTATTTACTTTGTCAGTTGATGTAAGTTTAAAAAAGGGTGTACCACCTTCAATGCTTAGGTGGATCCTAACTTAGTTACAGAGGCAATTTTACCCCTAAAGGTTTATAATAGTGTGACAAACATCGTTTTTCTTTATTGTTATTACTATTGGGAGGTTGTTTTGTAGGTTGAATGGTTCTTTATAGTATAGAGACCCAATATGATGCATGTGAAATTGAGGATCGAAATACATTTGATTTCAATCTCAGGAAATTCTTGTCCTATTTAAGAAAGACTGAAGCTAATTAAAGCATTTTAGGTTAGTCTTCAAGGCTGGGAGCACAGTAGTAAGAGAGTTACTCCTGCTGATCATCGTGCTATGAGGCAGCATGGTTTTGACAAACAACATAAACCAACAGCAATTTGCTTAATTTGAAGAGGGTAGAACCTTTTTTGTTTCAACTTCAATGGCACCACGGTCATTCCAACCTAGTCCTCAAGGGTAGCAATGCATCTTTGGTCAACATTAAGCATGACTCTGATCTTATCCGAGGCTGAATACAGATGTCCATGGGCGGCAGTGGCTACTTACCATCAGAAGGACTGCATGCTCGTTTACTACCCTATTATTATAAAAAAAATACCTTAGCTACACCCTCATCCCAGCCACGGATGACCTCTCCCTTGCCGATCTTGAACTTGAAGGGCTTTCCGCGGTCGCGGGAGGAATCAAACTTCTGTCCGTTTGTGAGCGTTCCAGTGTAATGCACCACGACTGTCTGCCCTCTCTTTGGGTAGGTCGATTCTGAAACGTGAAGATAAGTGAGTTATCGCACAATTCATATAATATCCAAATATTGTAGAATCCATCGTAATTTGAGTCCAGAAGTACCCCTGCCACATCAGTTGCGGCCTTGTTAGTGTTAAAAATTGACAGTTGTAATATTTTTCTCTTGCTCTAGTGGTGGTAGTATAACGAAATGTTATAATACTGACACTTTGTAAGTACCCAGTAGTTAAATACAAAATAAATATACCCATTTAATTTAATGTAGGACAAAAATAGATATGATTAGAACATTGACAATTTGAAACATTTAAACATAGTCCTCACAGAGCTATGCATTGGTGACCCACCTAAGCTACTAGATACTTTGATCTGGAATTGAGCCATCTCTTACCTCCAGCATATTAAGTACTTCAATATATTAATATAACAATTATCAAGCAATTAAAGTTTTTGTTTTGTAGGCAATATTTATCAGAAATGGTACATGTTTTTCAGTTTGTGGTTTGGTTATTGAAGATAGCGGTTTAAATAGTACTTATCACAACATACAAGTATGTAAATCAATACACAAATATGTAATATGTTTTCAATGATAACTATTAATGATAATAATTATGTTTTAATAATAGTTATGTTAGAGTGACTCTAGAGTCATTGGCATAATCAGAGGGGAGGTAGATAGGGCCCAAGACCTTCCCCCCTCTACAAAAACCTACTTTCGATTGGTTTTGGTCACCCCTCAAATGAAAATCCTGGATCTGCCAGTGGTTTGAGTAATAGCACTCAAGTAAAATATGACTGAAATTGAAGATCCACATGGTTAGAGGGGTCACCATACCGGTGCTATGCTATGGTTCTGGGCTCAATGGCCAGAGAGATATGTGTGTGATGTATTTAGATTTATGTTTAGAGTCTGGATGCCTGAGAATTCATCTGTGTGTCCATGGCAACCATGACATAGGAAAAATCTTAGTGTAGTATATAAGTGTACAACCTACTTTTTCCTTGTGACAGAACTTGCATATAAGCATGTTCTAACTTATGCAATCACTTTTGTCCACTCCAAATTGATTCCCTATAGGACAGGAGTCCTATTTAAGGTTGTCCACTGTATATTGCTATCCAAGTACATATACAACTCGGAATGCCTCACACAAGCGTTTCAGCTAACAACCAAGAAACCAGAAAACCATTTGATACCATTCTTAACCACACCCTTCAAACCGAAGAATGCTTTACTCTGCTCTAATTATTGCAGAAAGTCATAACCATGGTGCCTTCGTTAAACCATGAACAGCTCCAAAGGTTTTTAGGGTAGAATTAATACCACACCCACAGCTATATATAGTGTGAATTGGTTCTGCATTTAGGTAGAAGTCTGTGGTTGCCTACAATTATTCATATGAGGCTACAATCTTAGTTTTCTGGAGTGGCAATGCTTTTTATGGTAGGTTTCAGAAAGAACGCCTGTCCTATAAAAAGTTGGTTGAGGGGGTCCAGACAGTGACCATTTACTATCAGGAGTGAATGTTAGCTCGTTTGCAACTTTGTCGCCAACCCATTGTTGTCCCACTGCTGGGCACGGGTCTCCTCTCTTAGTGAGAGCGCTTTTAGGCGATAGTCTACCGCGCTGGCCAAGTGCTAATTGGTTGACTTCGCACACTTTTTATTCTTAAAAAAAACCCATCTTTGGACTTTCGATATGATATTGTTGGATAAATTTTCTCATAAATATGTATATAAATACCTTGAGTCTTTATATCATTAAAGCTCAATATTACCTGTTCAACTAAATAACTTTAACCGAAATATCGCTCTTATGACTATGAATATAACGTTGCGAATGAGTTCTTCTTATACAATACCTACTGAATACCTAATTGCACCTTCAAGCAGTTAATTACTCCTAATTAACATCCATCTCATTTATACTTCCTTCAATTAATGGTGTACAACACAAAAGTACATTTACCAAACTGGTTAAAACGTATATTTGAATATAATGTATAGGTTAGTTTTATTAGTCGATCGATAATATATGCAAAAGGTCAAATAGTGTTCCTTAAGTAGATTTCTTAGTCTGTAGATAACTAGATAATGCATGACATCATATAAAACAAACAAATTCTACTACAAGTTTTCCTTCCATATTTGAAAAAAGGCTACAACGCTGGGTTTACGCACCTACTCAGGTTTCAGATTTTCATTTTTAAAAACGTTTTTAAACACTCACCGTCGCCGGGCGTGATGGTTTCGACGTCTACGCCCATGATTAAGCTATTTACAAAGAGATATCTAATTTATTGCACTATAATGAAAATATAACCACAATCAACCACACCGCAAAAGTAATGGCGAAATTGGAAGCGAACGAAGACAACCGCGATCGGGAAAACGCGTAACGCCGCGCTACGCTACGGATACGGGGTTCGGGTAATGTTCGGGTTCGGATCGGCACTGGTACAATTTGCAGCGTTCTGATTGGATAATTGTTAGCTCTGCAGCGTCGGTGTCACAGATAAGCAATCAATAATGTATCAAGTTCCTTTTTTGCTTATTTATTCATAACTATATTCAAATACTTTTCGAAATTATGTTTCGTTTATTATAGTGCAATCATTTAATTTCATAAAATGGTTCAGCGGAATTGCTTTATTGATTTTCTTATTTAACCGTTTCTTTATTCAGAAGATGATTAATTGATAGTACGGGAACCGCGCTAGATAAATAAACGAAGACATTAGTAAGTCGCGTTTTTATCAATAAAAACCTGCATTTTTATTGGTTGCCAGTTGTCAACACAGGTAGTTACGACAACCATGTTTTTACCTATAAGCATATGCCGCTGATACAAACAAATAAATTAGATTTTTGTGTGAACAATGTGCAATTAACGTATCCGAATAGCAGAAAAAGTTGTGAAAGAAGTAGGGTTACCGCTTTATAATTCAAATTGGATCTTATCTCAAAGTAACTGAGTAGCTATGAACCGTAGACTACATTAGAGACTATATTATTTTGACTATTTAGAATTTTTAAATTGAAAAGGTCTAAAATAACTATACAAATACACTTACAAACTATGCAACTATCTATTGTATTTCTATTTTCTACATTTAAAAACTGCACAGTGAGGCACATTTGCAAAGATTACTTCGCATAAAACTAAATCGACATGCCTTTTTTTAGAATTAGTTTTAGGGTCATAGATTCAAGTCCTTTACAACCAATCTACATTTATCTTCATTACTTATATCCTAATAAATATCCATATGGAAAAACGCGATGATGAAATGGTTCCATACAGAAGATGATGATGATAATGAGATAGATCCAGTAAAGTAATGGGCGACTTTACTAGGACTTTATGCGGAGTCTTGGAAGCAACACGAAAAGTCTCCTCTCACTTTCCTACACATGTGTATGTTATCGAGCGCTTTACGATGAAAACCCCACCATCTTTATACATAAAAACACGATTATACTAGTTTTAAAGATAACACCATGAAACGAAACGGCTCTTTTCATGTTTCCGCCAAAACTTTTTGAACTGACTCGTCACAATAACTGACAAGCACGGACGTTAAGTATGCGATTTTCCGCATAATGTTAGTCGCAGCGATTCACCCACTAACTGATTCCACTTCGTATCTATATTCCGTGCCGTACTATTGGCCGAAGTACTAAGATTTATAGCGGGAACTTTAAAATTATCCTACTTGTTGCTGCATATCCTAATTTCGTAATTAATTAAATGTATTCAAGCGGATAAACCTTTTTTAACAATATAACTTTATCATTTGAGTAATAGGTATTTTTAAAATGCTGGTATTGCAAAAACATAATACTATGCGAAAATACAAATTTCTTTTAGTTGTAACCAGGTTGTAACAATTTACTTGTTATGGTTTATTATAATTATAATGGAATAACTTCGCGTCTACTGTTTATTTCTTAGATGTATATGTATTCATTTATCTTACTACATTCAATGATTGAGTGCACACGCCCACTTTATGTGATTTACGATTCAATGTCTGGCCAGTGGTCAATATTCTCTATAATTATTTATATAAACAATAATCCATTGCGCAACGGACATACTTTAACATGACGGGTTCGGAAACCACTCCGGCCAGACATATTATTTAAAAAAATGTACTTTGGGTCTGGGTCAATCAAAGTACACAGTACTTGTTATTGTATCCAGTCAGTTCGGTTCATATAACCTGGATGTATCCAGGTAATATTACTGTAAGTGTAAAAAGCTAATTTTGACTCGTAGAAAATATCCGGTAAATATTTTTGAGGCTTGCAGTCCGCCTGATAGTGGTCTCTGCGGCCCATAGACTTTTGTAATCAATCCCATATCGAACAGGGCCTCCACCTGAAGCCGATCATAGAAATGTTGCCACTCTTGAGGTTTAGGATGGACTAAGACCTTGAGGTCTGTTAGAGAGAGGTCTGAGGAGATAAGATTGACTTATCTAAGTCAACCAGCATCATAATGCACGCTTGAAATAGGTGTAGCGGTGACCTCTACAAAACATATTTTGTTGTTTGTTGTTATTTTGTTTCAAAACATATTTTGGAGAATTTTATGCTTTAATTATATACTCTATAGATACAATGTCACGCTGTCAACTGTCACAAACGAAAAACGTCCAAGCTTATATTTAAGCACGTGTGCGTGATTCATGCATACCAGCTTATAAACGGCGTCGTATGATTGGTTGAATGCCCCAATTACGCCGTTTTGATTGGATAATAAAGTTGCCTATTATAGACATTGACGATTTAAAGGCTAACGGTTAGCGACTATTTTTTGGACCCTTTTTTTTTAAAGTAACGCTGGATCTAGATTGTATAGAGTATAGCTTTTACGATTATGAAAAGAAATAAACCATTACAAATATAAATATTTAATAGCAAACATCTTAATACATTAACATGTAGTGCCAGGCTATAGGACTAGTATTCGACTATTGAGGAAAATAAAAATTATACTTTGTCCACAACATTTAGTTTACACTTTGGTTAGACTATAATAATCACAACATAACACATAAATACAACAAACTTATATCTCTTAGAGATATTTAACAATATTCTTTATTCCTTTAGACTTATCGAAACAAACTATAGTACAGTTTAACAAGGCAAAAATCAGTGACTCTCAAACCGTAAAAGTATTAAAATAGGATTTCCAGCTGATTGAGTTGTAGGTACTTGGAATTTAATCAATTTTGACCGTGCTGACAGAATTAATCGATTCCGTGTAGGTTACCACTGTGGTTACCACCGAATATTGCAAAATAGTATACTGGTTTGTTGCTGATTATAGATCTTCTTTTCCATTTATTCGGCAATCTACACGGCACCTACATTCCAAAAGATATATTTATGGTAATTAAGCCCTTGCACAACTGTACTATGTCTGTGTTTCAGGAGATAACAAACTTAATAAGGTACAAAAATCGATTTCAATACATATTTTCACATTTCACATGTTAGGTACTTGCGAGGTAATAAGTTTAAATGAATATTTTTCATTTCATATGAGATTGATTTTATGAGAAAGACGAACTTTTTTACCTTTTATATTATTTTAAAATTATTTTAAAACTGTCATTACAATTTTTAGGACGATTATAAACATTATTAAGCTCAAACAATGTATTGATTACATATTTAACGAAAATGCCAACTTTGTCGAACAATTTTGATTTTTTTTCTTGAATAATTAGGGTTTTTATTTACTATCACTCCAAAAATTTTGCCAAATTGTAGTATAATGGCAGTTCACAATTTTTTGCAATGATTATAGCGTAAAATGTTATTTTTACTAAAATAAAATTATTCTTTTTAATCTATAATGTAAGCAACTCGGCCTCACACCAATATATTTAAAAACAAATTAATTGAGGTAATGTATTTTTTAATAT
>DWNY01002632.1:0-10814 GCA_018250635.1 Telegonus apastus | reverse complement strand
TAATATAGCTAAATGTTAAATAATATAAGGATAATTAAAATGAGTAAACCAAATTTCACGTGTCCAGCTTAAGTAGATTCGGAGTTAAGGGGTTAAGGGGTCAAAAGTGGCCTCATATGGTTAGTGGAAATATACCCGTGACACTCTTTACCCATTTTTGCTTTTAAATCTGCTACGGCTGCGTATTTAGATATTTTTTATATTGAGAAAACAATTTAATATTACGAGTATTAATCTAATATTTGTAGTAATTACAAATATTAGCAACAATAGCCTACAATGAATAAGCAACAAAACACTATCGCTGTCGTCGAAAGTAATATTCAAAAGTGACGTGAATATTTCGAGCAACTTGAGTATCAATTAGTGTCAATATAATAAAGGAATTAGCAGAAACATTCCCCACTCGACCACGATCGTGATTTAACAATACAGGAAATCAATATTGCTTTAAGTATAATAGTTATAACTACGTCGTTGAAAATTGGGTCGTTCGAGGTTAAATTAGAAATTAATTATCATTTACTATAACTGCGAAGGAATACAT
Source organism: Telegonus apastus (assembly GCA_018250635.1). Classification (NCBI taxonomy): domain Eukaryota; kingdom Metazoa; phylum Arthropoda; class Insecta; order Lepidoptera; family Hesperiidae; genus Telegonus; species Telegonus apastus. Next base: position 10,267 of record DWNY01002632.1, on the reverse strand, counting down.
CGTCTAAATACCTTTATGCCTGAGAGGTCGTTTACAAAAGCTCTGTTTCTATTAGTTCAATACTTTAGTTCTAAAATTGAAGTCTCCCAGTTTGCACTACCAGCGGTAGACTAAGGCCTAAGGCCCTGCCACTTTGTTAGGCAATTCATGTCCAACAGTGGAACAGTAATGATTACACGACAAATCATTATAAAGGACAGTAGTTAAGCACAATACTCGTGTGCTACTCCGGCGTAATGAATGTGGTGCATGCGTGACAATGTGTTTGCGGTTCGGTCCCTATTTGAACCTAACAGTGACAATGTATGGTTAACTAGTTTATTGGTTTAAAAGTTTAATCGATTTAATTTATGAAGAATCTTAGATAAATCACATCATCTTCATCGCTAAATACAAATGAATAGAAAGTCAATTAAAAGGGTAGATTCTCATTTGTTTAGAAGATTTGGGCATGTAAGTTTTTTCACGATGTTTTGACCCACTGCTGAAATCAGTTTAGGTTAGTCATAGTATGTAATATAGAAATTATTACAGGGTTTTTACCCAGCGGCGGACGATATTGTACTTAGGTAAACAATAACTACAAAGATTACTCCGTGAATCATTGTATACCGTTTGTTGTAATTGTATCCATGCTTCATGAAATAAAGAAGTTATGTTACTGTTAAAGCAGAAATATACCGTGTTTATAAAATGCCTGCTTAGTTACTGAACATTAAGGCTTCTAGTTTTATCCACAACGACGTTATAAGGAGGTCGAAAATGGCCTGAACTGCTTGGAAAAAAGAATGGTAAGCCGTACCGTTTTTTTGGTAGACTTGGCATCGGTAGATGTCCTCGCTCAGAGGAGTCAGGTTGCGTTCTGAGATCCCGGAACCTTCATTGCAACGATGAGCCTATTTCCCGAAAACAAAATATTAAAATTGTTGTAATTATTAATTAGTATCCCTTTGAAACCGGGTTAATAGTTAATTCACGAAGTAAATGAGTAAAAAATGAGTATATTGATTAAAAAGGAAAGTGAAGACACGAGGTGTTTAAATACAGTTCAGTGCAGCTACATTAGTAGGGTTGCTGAGAAGCGGGGGCGAGCTGCGGTAAAGAGTAATCGATGGCAGAGAGCAGGGTTGCCACACATAGGTCATATAAGTGATATAAAACTTATAGTACCTATGTGTGGGTTGCCACACATCGGTACTATAAGTGATATAAAACTGTAATAAAAATTTTAATGTACCATATGTTATAGAAAAATCCGAAAGATATTTTCATCAGTAATTCAGTAGAATCGACAAAAATATATACAACTTTCCTACGCCGTCTTGACGGCGATGAAAAATAAATTTGAGTCCTATTTTTTTCGTATGGTACCTGCTATATTATATCCAATAAATTATTTTTAAATAAGTTGGCAACCCTAGCAAGGGTGGAGTGGACTGTCTTATTTAAGTGATGAAGGTATTATGTTTTGCATTTAGTTTTGTGGCTGGTTTTTTTAAATTTTATTTTTTCACCCCAGGAGAAATCGATCAGTACATATTCAATAAGTTTGTACGCAATTTAAGTAGGTACTCCATGGCGGAATAATGGGGAGGCGGAAGGGCGGCCCGCCCCGGGCTCCTGGTCCGAGGGGCCTCCGAAAGGGCTCATTCTCATTACCTACCTAAGAACCACCTTATGTGTGTCGGGTGGTAATCCCAATCAGAATTGCGTCCCAAAGAAAAATTCGAATTAGAAACTCTACCACAAAGGCTCCCTCTCAATTTTCACAATAAATACCCATGTGAAAATGTTTACAGAACCGAATAAGGCTTAATACATCTTATAAAAATAAAGAAAATATTGCCTCGACAACGGAGCTAACATGAACTGAAAATAGATTTTATTAAAATGCAGACAGTAATTACAGAAAGAAAATAATGGAAGCAGTATAAAGAGGTCTTTGTCGGATTTGGACACAAGCAGCTTAGCTGATAGAAATGTTTATTTTAAGTACAATTTTATTTGAAAACTAGATGTGCTTATATTACTGTTACATTCTAATTTTCTTGACTTTATTCTAAGTGTAACAGTGTTCGTCAACCCGTTAATGTCGTAATTTACTATGCTGTCGAAGTACAAATTAGTATATACCTAGACACCTTTGAAAAGAAAAAAAAAGAGGAAGAAAAAGTAACTTCTTGGTTTTCCATGGCTTACACTTTACAGTAATCAAAGTGTTAAAAGTTTCAACTCGATTAAATCATAGACCGACAAGGACAAATATTTTAATGAATGTAGGGTGACGTTTGGGGAAAAGCGCTGAATGTCAAAGGTGTTTTACGTATTCATTCACTTTGATATTATAACTAGCCGTTCTTGTAGCATATATTACAGACTAGGTCAATATGAATTAAAGTTATCTGAAGTTCCTCAATGATACGAAGTTATCCCGAGACTTAGTTCTTCGCATTTATTGCTTGATAGTATAACAAAATGTTACCAAGATATTTACAAATTTAAGTAGGGCCAAATTTGGCATATATCATACTAATGTTTTAACATTTTCGTTTAACCTTATTACCTTTTTAATCTTACAGTTTACTACTAAACAAATTTGCAGCCCAAGTCTAATTTTGTGGCCACTGTCGCCTATTGTATTTGTAAACAATTTCGTATAGAACAAAGTTTTCCCTGGAATCGATGAGATATTATAGATTCAACTCCTGTGCAATAAGATGGAACACCTCGAATATGTGCTACGTAATTTAAAAATACGTACTTAAATCTTTTAATGATTATTTGTTTTATAGTTTTATAGCATACATTACTACTGTTTTTAAGACAGCTCTTTGTCCACAGGCCCTGTTGAAAATATCCTCGGCATATCTTAACAAGAAAATACCTAACATTCCCGACATAAAGGTCGACGGCGCCGAGGAGAAATGGTAAGTAATTCGCTTTAGCTATAAAAGTTTCCATTCTCTCTAATGGCCTTTAACTACCTGCACTTGCGAATGAGTCCATTTAAAAATAAGCAATTAAAACAAAGAATCCGACCGCTTGCTTGCGTGTTTACAAACAAAAACATTGTCTATTTATTGCAGATATTTCTTAACTGACTCGTATTAACCCAGAAGGTAAAGTATAAAGATTAGGGCTGCTTAATAAGTGACCTTCATGTCAACATCCGTTTTCTTCCCGCTCTATACGTATAGACATTGTCGTCGGAAATTTCCAAGCGTAGGCGTCCATGTTTCCGATGTAAATACGTTTAAAAGATCCTTCACGTGTTTTCAATAATGTTGACGTCGTTGTTAATGGAAAATGCATTTATTATGCGCGTGGGAGTGTCGCGCCGGTGGCGTCGCGTCGCGATGTGGTCATGCGTTCAGAATCTTGTCACATATTGTCGTCAAAGGCATTCACTCGTGATAATTAAGAGGAACATAATACACACGTCCCTAAAAGGAAAACATTATTTGCTTAGATACCTAACAATAGCAAGGCGGACCGATCACCCGATACATCATTGTTCATTTGGCTCTATTCACATATCGCTGTTCAGATTTCATTCGCTCATAAAAAATCTTTTGTTTGGATCGTCTCCATTAATGCTGTGTTTTCTTAGTTTGTATATTTTGTTCATTCTCAATGGTTAACAATATTGTTTCTTTCTAATTCTAATACTCAATTCTTTTAAAAAATACAATATGGTTGACATATTTCAGCTCGAGCTGAAATAACACAGTAATCAGACTTCGACAGAGAAAATTGTTTTGTGAGTTATATTATGGTGTCGTAAATTATGTAACCGAGAATGATAAAATAACTCGAGGGAAGTTATTAATAGATGTCGAAATTGAAGCCACAGAGAATCCTTATTTGCATATTTGGACTACATACATCTCTGTAATAAGAGAGGGCTATGCATGACCACGTTCCTGGCGATATAACCAATCCTTTCAATATGCATGGAATTCAGAGGTGTTCGGAATTTGATTTACCTACTACGCAGTAGCCATATAGGTGATGTATTCAGATTGCAGTGAATGGAGACTAATGGTGAATAGGGTTACGAAATGGCTGAAATTTAAGTCACATCCGTACAGCTGTCGGTTCGAAATTGTCTCAAGGATTGTTTATCTTTGTCTAGTGACAATCGATTCCGATGGATTCTACTTGAGACCGACACGCAATAGTTGCCAATGCTAAGCGAGACTCATGTGTCATATCATTATCCAATAATTTTATCGAATCGCATTAACGCTTACATTTATTTGCTTAGCTGTTTTACGTAATCTAAATATCATTAATAGTGATAAAGCAGATTACGTCGAACAACAAATGCTCCGCGCCTTCTATTATTACTTTTTCCCACCTTTATGAAGTCAGCCAATTTGCGAAACTTGTTAAATCTGCCTAATGACTAGAATGAAAGAATAATTTTGGATAAGAGGTAGTTAATACTAGTGATATATGGTTGAAAATAAGAAAAATGTGTAGTATTAATGCTTCAATGTCAGTTTATTCAAACAAGCGGAAACCGCGAGGAAATTAAAACAACACTGTTACTGTATGTCGGATTGTACAGCCTTGAATTTAAAGTAAAAGCGAAGAACTTTTATAAATGTGGCAGATCTCTTCATGGGTCGATGAGTATTTTTACAGTATTCATCACTGCGTTCTAGTTCGAAAATTGATCCAACTCTTTCTTGGCTACTATCCCGTGAGCAATAGATGCGTAGACTATCTTTTCGTTTAAGCTTCCAAAGCAGTTACTTAAGTTGCTACCACGAGTGACTAATTACAGATACGTAAACTACTAGATAATTCGCAAGCAAATTTAGAGTACGTAGTTGCATTAACAACTACCTACTTAATCGCTACCTATATCTATATATCTTTTGCTCAAGCAATAGTAGCCACTGGCATAGCAAAACAATGCATCTATGATCGACTTGCGTGAATGTTAATGTCTTTTTCTGCACTACTTGAGCTATATACCAGATTAGATTATATAGGTACTAGCTGCAATGACTATATTGGTTGAATTCATACTCATCTGCTTTGCAACATAAGATTTTTGTGCATTAAAACTTTATAAACATATTTACTGCTAAATATATTAAATACATAGGGCTACAGAGCGGAGATTACAAAGATTTTCATACAAAAACATTCGTCTTGTTTCACACAAACACCTCTTATTGATTGACGATTGACAAAAGGATGCAAAAAAAGAAGTTCATTTCTTCAGGATGATTGACCAAAAACGAAAAGATATTTGCATTTTTTGTACATTTTAAAATTTTTAAATTGTTTATACATGTGGCATTTTTGCTGTAGTCATGAAGAATATGTAAGAATAGAATGTGAGAGAAGAGTAGTTCAAATATAAAACTTTAAGGAAAAAAATAGTATATAAATTCTCATTTGCATTTAATGTTTACAATTTACCCCAATTTAATTTGAAATAAATAAAAAAGATGAACTTTTTTGCAACCATATCTTATCTCATAATTTCTTACGTATTTATTAAGATTAATACCTACGACATAATTTAGATCATCATAAGATTAATATCTACGACATGATTTAGATTTTTTTGTTTGATATAAATGAGTTTTAGATTTTTAAGCTGTATCCTTGTAGATTTAATTAGCGAATTATATGAAAGTGACCTTTTATCGGTTAATAAGTCGTGGATGAGATGTTACTTTTCTCGCTATATCCGGTGTATTGCAACGCTACTAGTTGAATGTTTATATTTAACGAGCTAGTTATGACGTGGTTAGTACCTTCATAAGTGAATATGCCTTGATTCATGATTTGGCGTCACTGTATGTGCCGTGCCACAGGGAGCTTAACGTAATATGTCAATACTACAGTTATTGTCTGATTCATAAAAGCAATTCAGCGCATAGTGAAGGCGCCCTTTGCAAACAGCTTTGATCGCTCTTGCCAATAAACTGATTTGCTGTGTTTAGCCTTGCGCTTAATTAAATCGGCTTCGTACATTGTATAATGCGTAGGTACTCTATATGGATGCAATTGATACAATTAATCTCGCTACAAACATTGCTATAAAAAATAACCTTAAAGTCCTCATAAGATTATAACAACTTTAGATCACATATTCTGAGTCCCTTAATCAAATTGTCCTTTAATGAATTTGAGACTTTTTTTATAATCCAAGCATATCTAATAATATAAACAATAGCGTTTAAGCTTATATTTCATAAATCCACTTTTTAAGATAAATTTCCCTTTGTAACAGAAACTAACATTACATTAATTAGAGAAATCCTTTTAGCGGTTTAGAAGATAATAAAATGACAAAAAATATATTAAAGTTAAAAATTCACTTCCATACACAAGTTTCAGATTTCGGACACAATTTCCGATAATTGATATAGAGTTTCTAATGTTAATAAGCTGTTCTGTATTTATTTTTACAAAGCCAAACATAATATTAGGTGTGAACAGAAATATTTCAGCACAATTAAGTCCTTTGCAAATATTAAAATTAATTAATTACAAATCAATTGCGTTGCCATTAGCACTGGCGAGCGTTATTGTCATTAAAATATTCATCAAAGCGTTATTATCATTCAAATATTCATCAAATTGAATAGCGGTAAAAGGTGTTCATAAAACATAAACTGTGTGTTTTCAATAGGAATATGTGGAACGTGTGGCGTACGGTTCTCGAAGAGAACGAGAAACTGGCGCGGGCGCGGCTGGCTGCAGTGGAGGTCTTCCAGCAGCAAATTGCCGATGAAGCCAAATTCCTACGCCAACACAAGATCAATGTTGCTAAAAAGGTACGTAACGGCTATTTAAACCCCCGACGCAAAAGACTGTTATAAGTATAACGTATGCGTTTGTGTTCTTATATATGTGTGTGTTGAGGTATGAACTAAACTTTATTGAAGTATTTCCTAGTTATAAATTTAGACGCAAATGTGTTTCTGTCTCTAAATATGTCTTCGAGCACAAAAGGGCAAACACTGACATATAAGGCTGATAAATTTGACGTAATACTTTTATAACTGCGTTCCTGAAACGTAATCTCCATATTTTATGGACTGATATACCTAAATAAAGCCTATAAAAGATATCTATTGGGTCATTGTTATGGTAATTACATAACAAAAAAAAAAGAATTTCAAACTATAAAATATACACGACCTTACTATGAAATTTATTAACGTTTTTATTATAAGAAAGCGAAATTTAGATGTAATCCGTGGATTGCATCTGTCGTTTAGGAGAGTTCTAAACAAATGAATACGTAACAAGACGTTAACGGTGACATTCAGTGGCTGTATAAGCGCCTCTTTAGATGTTCCAAGAAGCCAGGCTTATTGTGTGAGACGTTTCGTAAACATTACCACGATATTGGATCTTCCTTTAGGGAGTGTTATTTTACTATCGCACCAACCTCTACGGCGTAGGTAATAATTTGAAGTGATTTGAAATGTCAGTCTGTTTTTATTTGAAATTAAGTTTACACATCCTTAGTAATCTGTACCTACGGAGCCTAAGTAGTTTACATCTGCAGCTATCAAATATGCAGACAAATAACCATTCTTACCAAACTGTACCAAAGTGGTAGTAATAAGGTAATAACATTACAATTCATATTTACCGTTTACTGTAACACGACTTTTTAAAACCTTTTTTTTTTCTCGAGGGGAGAAACCTTCCAAAGGTACCCGCCGCAAGTATGTCTCCCTTGCCTACCTTTTAACCCAACACACACCACTGTTGTTATTAGCCAAGAATAGTTGTGGCGATGGACCAATTTATACCCACTTTAGAAAAAAACCTCAATATCTTTAGCCTTGGCTGAAAAAACACTATAACATTATCGACCGCACCATTAAAAATTAAATACTCCCTAAGTGATTCTAAAAATAAATCACAAAACGTTCTAGAATCAATTCAAATGAAGCGTCCCCACTAAAGTAACACGGACTAGTACCTGATTATCTAATTCAAATCGAATCAGTTACTTCCTTATTACGCAAGGTGAATGCGACCATGCAAAATGGACCGCAAAAGCCACTCGATACAGAAGACCGCTCGAAGAATTCAAAGTTGATTTATACGCCCGCGGTAATGGAATCCTTCGGTGTGTGGCGCAATAGACTCGGGTCTTGGGTTCGATTTGACATGTAACGTTACCGTACCCATGTAATATATGTATAGTAAATGTACATAAGACAGTCTGTAGTCCTTAGAAGTCGCAATGTGTGGTCTTAAATAATTACGGTTTTCTAGTGTTGTGATTCAGCAAATTCATATGTATTATGAAGTAAAATTCTACTTGTAAAACACTTTACTTATACTACTACTCTACTATATTACTTACTCATAGTATTTAAGTAACTCTAGCAATAATGGGCCGTTTTATTGGAATCTCATTCAAGGCCCGCTTTCGACAAAAAATCTTAGAACTCTTAGGTTAAGTTAAAGAAAATATCAGTTGTTTCATTGCTAGAATTTTCCGTACGTTTAAAAAATTTCCGAAGTTTTCACCAGTTTTACCATTGTCTTAATTACTTTGACCTCTCTCGTATATAGATTCGTGTAGAACAACGGTATAATAAGAAATTAATCAAGACAGATCTTTTGTAATTATAAGAGGTTATTTAAAAAATAATAAGTACGAAGCACATAGCTAGTAATAAGGTTGACTCTTAAGGGTTGTCTTAATTTGATTCACATAGATTTACTGAAATACTTCAACTAAAGAGAAGGTTTATCTTTAAAAGTAATGTATACGCTTATGAAAAGCAAGTGATACGATTTAGCCTTAAGGGGTAAAGATTTCAAATAGTTGATAGCAAATTTTTATTAGGTATTGATTATTAATTTCCTGATATTCATAAAATTTATAGCTAAGGTGTAGGTATGTGCATTGGTAGGTTTGAATCAAATTAGGTACTTTTGGCAAACTGTCTTAGTTATTTTATATCAAATATTTATGTTCGCTGTATGTTTTGAATCCGTTTTGTTTCTCAGATGATTTCTATTAAACATATTTACCTATAACATAACCCCGTTTATGACACCTTAGATACCTAGTAGCAGTGACCGCCTACCCTCAGAGTTCAAGTGTCGGCTCCCAGCCACTTCAAACAAAAAAGCGTCTTTGAGATAGCTGGCGTTCACGAAATCGATATTAAATTTCTTTAGGCTTTTAAGATGAAAATTTTCTTTAATGCAAAATTTTATACGTTTTGTTCGCTAAAATAACTGATATCATTATTATCGGTTCAAGTAAAGTTTAATTAGTTAAGTGGTCACTGCCCTTGGACTTCCAAAACAGAATCTAGATCGAACGAGTGGATCCAACTTAGAATTATTTATATAAGCATTTTAAAGGTGTTATAACCTTTTGTGGTCCGACTAGCGATACCACCACCACACATATTTCTACTTATAATGAGATGATTTAGCGCCGCCGGTTTTAAGGGTATGGTAACGGAGACATACTTATCCAAGGCGTCCCAATGTAGTCCTCAGAGGTAACAACGCATCCGTAGTCAACTGTAGAACTGTTGGTGGCGGTGGTGCCGTCGGAATCGAACCACAAAGGGCTCTACCACCTTCAAAATTGTACCTCCTGTAGTATTTATATTTAACCACATATATTTATTATATATATTGCATTTTTAACCACACCAATCAATACTTAAGTCTTATTGACATCTACATTATGTATGTACATATGTGCCGTGGCATCAAGCGTGCCGTGGCAGTCATAATCATGTTTTGCTAACGATATTTTGAAGAGCACAGTCCGAATCCGCGCGTATTTTTACCTTAGATATAAATACGTCAATACATATTGTATAGAAACATTTGTCTGCCACGGAACGTTTGTAATTTTAAATGTCTGTAGATATGAACGCAGTTTTACACAATAGAAATAATTGTGATGTGAAATGTGGTAGTTATAAAAAGGGTCTGACCTTTACAGTTTTTGCGTCATAAACCGAAATACAGTAGCCCTACGATGCTCATAGGATACCATTTGAAGAGAATACAGGCCGTTGTAAGCCGGTTTCAAAGCACTGAGCGTTCTAGTATCTTTCGAATAGGGATTAAATTCAAATAAAATGCATTTGTTACCCCACAATAGGATTGACAAGTGGCATGGACACAAATTCAAACATCATAGTGGAAATTTCAAGCGTACTAAATTTGAAAGCACTTTATCATACTTTTATAATTATTTGTAGCTTATTTGTGCCTAAAGCTACTTGTCAATAAG
>DWNY01002631.1:0-10814 GCA_018250635.1 Telegonus apastus | reverse complement strand
GTAGCCGTATATTTGACATATACTTTAACTGTTGAATTAAATACTCAAATTCATTTAGAAATTTAAAAATCGAACCAAAATACGTCCATAACTCACTGGGACCGCCTTCAACAAGCATGAAGTTGTCGGGGTACGGTCGAGGCATCACATGCGCAGAGATGACATTAATAATCCAAGTGACATAAGGGTACACGTCAATGTAAAGTGGGGGTTCCGCGTTGAGTTTCCTTCGCATTGATCGACGGGAGCAAGCGGCTCCCCCAGCTGCAATGCCCATAAGGTGGAAGGTTCCCTCCGCCGCGTGGCTGATTATTGGAGCTCCAGGACGGACCCCACAGCCGGAGCTGCAGAGAACGTGAGTCACTCCTTCGCTTCCGAGTCTCTGGGCAAAGAAAGGTGTATAAGTGCACCGTGTATAGGTTCAGGATCGACATTTCAATGTTTTATTGTCACAAGTTAGCTATAACTGTTAACCTTATTACTAAAACAATTGTTATTAGAAAATACCAAATGACATACTAGAGTTTTTTTTTTTGTACGTGGAGGGATAGAACCATTTATGGGTTGACTCTAGAGACACGACCGTCTCGCCTTTTTCTGCGATTTCTTAAGAGCTGCTGTGTTCTGGTTTGAAGGGTGTGGTAAGGGAGACATACTTATTCGAGGCGTGCCAATTTAATCCTCAGGAGTAGCAACGCATCTGTGGCCGACCTCAGGTAGGACTGCAATCTTGTCTGGGGTTGATTACAGATGTCGTTCGTATTACAGAATGCTCGTTTGCTACTTCCAAATATAAAAAACCTAGTATTCAGGGGTAATGCACCTGTTTTGGGATTTGTTACTTTATTGTATCTTTGTGTATTACCGATTTCATTCTGTGTCTTCTGCATTCCTTGTGCGTAAACATCTTCAAAGTTTTCTTTACCATCCTTTCCGAATCGAAGTCCCTTGGTACAGCTAGTAAGAATAGAATATAATTATACTTTTCTTTCATATTTCAATTTTCATTGCTAAAAAAATATATAGTTTTTACAGTAAAATCACTATCTTTATATACTAACAGCTTATGTAGTCAACCATAAAAACGAATTTGTTTTTTCTCTTTTTCTCCCGTTCCATTACGGATGGCAGACAAATTGGTACCATGTACTCTGGAATTTAAGAAAAATGACAATATAACATACATAGAACTCTTGGCCTCGGTGTATCAGTGCTAAATTTTGGAACCGCCGTATCTTAGCACAATTAGGATCACCTTCAGGTAAAAATCTTGCTGTATTTGAATGAAAGTGGCCAAGGTAGACCAAGCATTTGATATCATAGGTTTAATTCTATATATTTAATGTTAATAAAGACATATTTACCACCTTAGTAAAATTGCTTTAAATGATTATTGGTATCAAAGAAAATTGCCTTGATTGATGTCTGGTACCAATCATACAAACCAGATTTAACAGGACGAATTAGCTTGACTAAAGCTAAACTATTCCCCACTCCAAATCTAGAAACATAAAATACAATATGAGTTATGTATGTTATATATACGCGATTAAGCAAGTATACAAACAATATACGAAAATTAATCAGTTCCTAAAGAGTTTAATCTCATATTATAATCTGATTGATGAGGAAGTTGAACTATCTAAACGAAAGTTCTTTTTTCTTTATGTTATTGAAGTATCAAACGAGCATGCAGCCCACCTGATGGTACGTGGCTATTGCCGTCCATGGACATTAGTAATCAAGCCCAGATAAGATCACAGTCCTACCTGAGATCGGCCACAGATGCAATGCTACCCTAAGTTGGAACGCCTCGAATAAGTACGCCACATCCTTCAAACTAGAACACAGCAGCACTTAACACTGCTGTTATAAGGCAGACATAAGTGTGGCGGTGGTGCCGACGGAGTAGAACCACAACGGGGTTTTATTATCGTTAAAAGTTCGACTCCGAAAGCTTTGTCGCCATATAAATCTCAAAGATTTAGATCTCAAAGATCAAAGATCAGACATTAACGCCCGCGATGGGGGCCGCAAGCGCGTGGAGTGCGCGCTAAGGCTTTTTTCATAAATTTAAGTAGTTTTAGTTACTCCTTAGACCTTTAGCTACCTTCCAGTGAAAGTGCCGTCAAAATCGGTCCAGCCCTTTACAAGATTACCTCAACCAAACAGATAGACAGACAAAAAATATAAGTGAATTTTTGTTATAGGTACCGTGTGTTCAAATGAATTCAGTAAAAAGTGGTTATTTTTATATTACAAATTGAAGTCACTGACTTCAATTTTATGTATTTATATAGTATGTATTTCACCTGGAATACTCAGGATGTGGCGTTATGTCAATGAACGGCATTTCAATGTAAGCGCGCGGGCACATCACGCCCATCTTCACCTGGGTACGTGTAAGGGTGCAGTCTTCTTCGTCTCGCTCGTAATCTCCGAATACAATATTTCCCCTAAGAAAAATACATTCGAATTAGAATCCAATACATTATCTGGCGTTCAACACAGATGTCCATTTGTTACTTCAATATTATAAAAAATAAGCTTAGTAGTAACGTCATTTTATTTTTCAAATTCTTAAAAGGTTTAAGTGTATCGTGGGGCGTCCGCTGTATTGGATTTAGAAGCCATCACGTTGCTAATCATACATTGTCATCCAAATTAAACAAGTACAAAAAATCTAAGCTCAATCGGTTGGGATTTACTGATTTATTTAAAAGATTTGTAGTTTTTTACTTAGTATGTTATGGAGTTTCTTAAGTTGCTTCTTCTCCATAATGAAACATCTTGCGATTTGGTGGTAGATGGTATTGACGTTCAGAAATAATTCTGTAAAGAATCTACTTTATATCACGACTGTATGACAAAAATACGTATATCAAATATATTTCTGTCACATACCTACATACGACCAGACAAGGCAAGACAAGAATATTACCTTTTAAAAAAGATAAATGGTACTTTGGATAGTTACAGTTTATAATTCTTAGGGATTCGCAGCAAATCAGTGGCCGTGCCGGCAGCGAACTGTCTGTGGATGAGCAGTACACGTGGGGCCTTGCTGTGGTGAGGCAGACCTGTTGTTACTGAAACGTTAAAAAATGTACTACCTTACTTAAAAATATGTTTTAGCGCAGAAAATTAAGTACTGACGTGAGCATTGGCAAACGGAGCTTAGCTTTAACTAGTAGAGCCAGAAGCATACAGCTTGGTTTTGGATTACTGGGACTATTATTTTTAAAACAAACGTGCATCCAGTGTTAATATTAATTTACAAGTATTACAAGTTTAGTGGATAAGCAGATCACTAAACTTGTAAGGCAGTATTAACGACAGGCATACATACATACATACATATTAGACACTTACTTTTGTATAAAATCTTGAAATAAAGATTTACTTTATAAGGAATACTAAAAAAGATTTTAAGGGGTGGTTGCAATGGCAGAAAGGTTGGAATAAATATATATATGATGTTAATAAATGATCGTTTGATTTTAATACATAATACTACATAAATTAATGCTAATACATACTATGCAAGTACTGCGCAAAGCCTAGCCAAGGAAAGGTGTGTTCCTTCAAGACACCGTCCGGAGGTTTCAGGTCGAAATCATCGTGACAAGTAGAAAAATCTCGCATCATACATTTAGACATTTTGAAAACCACTGAAAAAGAAATGTATTATTTATAAATAGTACGGCATAACAGTGTTATTAAGATTTATGCGATGTATTTGTACTTACATCTTCTATTTGTAGGAAAAGTTAATGAATTTTATATTAGGAATAGCGACAGTCTATTTATATTTAGTGCTTTATTTATTATAACATTTTAGTTTGTTATTTTAAAAGGCTATAAGGTGAAATTAACTAAACTAAGTTACAACGTAACTGTAAGGTATACTGTCACGCTATTCTAACCTATCCATAATAATGTAGGTACCTTTCAACACATTTTTCACAATTAGGTAGGTAAGTACTAGTAGTTTATTCAAAACTGTTCCGTACGCCACTAACTTAGAAACGCTAATCAATAATAAAAAGGACTGTATATATTAAATCAATTTAAACACTGATATGGTAAAGTGCAAGGGTAAACAATGTGTATTTTAAAGAAAAGTGATGTAAAACTTAGACTTTTTTAAATTATACGTACGTGTGAAAATGAAGATATGTAACACATCCATTCTCTGCTGCATATTGTAGGAATGTAACGCGTTTCTCATCTTGGTGTTTACTAACTCTTTGAGACAACAGTAAACAAATTGTGGTATGAAAACGGAATTCTTTATCAAATTGTAGACGCTCCATGGAATTTAGGATGACTTGTTAAATGTAAACGGATTCTGAAGTATGCAAATACATATACTTAGTCACATGCTCGTTTTTAGACCATAGTTTTGCGTATCATGCCAACAACTATCCTAGAAACCCATAATTAAAACGTCTTAGGGAATACACTAGCGACAGTTCGTGTCGACGACCGTAGGGTGTCGTTAGAAAATGACAACCAACCACAATCGCTGATGTCATGAACTGTCGCTCGTGTATTATCTACCTTAAATATACGAAAAATATATTAGAACAAGCAACTCAATAGAATAGACTGTTTCCATGTCTCACTCTCAGTTTTGAATTTACATGGTCAAATTCTAAGAGGGAAACTGAAGATTTCATGTCCCTCTTGGGACACGAAAAGTACTCTTGTACCTTTGGTCTTGTGGATTAGATGTAATTGTTTTCTATGTATCGTCAAACTAATATGTATTTCTATACACGTGTAGCAGTTTGTGTCGTAAAGGATCGCCGTCGGTCCCTCGGCAGCCATCAGCGACAGACGGCGGTTACGCGCGACCCGCGGTGGCAGTCAGCGATTGTCACTGTCCCCGCCGGTCACGTTACGATCGTGTTTAATGAATGGCCACTGACGACATGCAGCTATCGCTAGCAATCATCAGCGACAGGTCGCGATACTTGGCGAGTGTCGAGTTTCGTTAACGATACGTGGCGACCGTTATTAGCGGTCGTTGTTAGTTGTCGCTCGTATATTCGACCATCAAGTGGTTTCTACACTTCACGGAAAACTATACCTGGCTCCTAAAAGAATACAAGACTCTTATATAGTGTGAATACAAACGGTAGTGTATGTCGCTTGCAGTACAATAAACGATACGCTTATTGATCAAATTATTTCTGGAATTTTTATTTCGTTTTCGTCCTAGTTAATCAATGTATCCATTCTAAGTTAAGACAGGCAGGGTAGTCCAGTTGATGATGATTAAAATACCATTAAGGGGTGTAAAAAATTTATTTCTCATTATCATGTTTGGTAATATTCTAAGCGAATGTTCAATTTTGATTTACACATAGAATTTTACTACAATAACACAGCGCGGTAAGCAGCGGAATAGTTTAATTAGACTTATGTACCAAACGAGCATGCAGTTTACTTGACAGCAAATGGTCACTGCTGTTTATGAACATCTGTAACTGAACTCATATAGAATAGGGGTCCTATGTGCAGTCTATCACAGATGCATTAATACTTCTGAGGACTGAGACACAAGAACTGTTTTACGCTAGAAATAGGTGTGGTGAAGGTGGAACCCTTGGTCAAACCATACTTGATCTACCGGTTATGTTTAGGTTAGGTTAACCTTAGCTTAGCTTTGTCTAGTCAGGTGTTGACTTTCTCCCTTCTGTGGAAGTCGCAGCTGGAGTCTAAGTCGAGAAGATGGGCAACAGCATCTTTCATTGTGTCACACGCATGCCAATCGCTCTGATCGCAAATACCTCAATTAGGCAATGTGTTCAACAGGAGACCATAAGCGGCTAATGGATGGATGGGCGGTTGTAGTCAAATGTGGTTGTAGTAAACGTCAATATGTGGTAAAACGTCAATATGTGTTGGTAACATTATAAAAGGCTAGAATAGTTTTATTTTAAAGTGGCGGAGCATGGTAAAATTCGAAGTGAAAATTGGCGGGTATGTTGAGTTTATGGAATAAATAAAATTCGTGGACCTCCAAACGTTCAATGGTGCTCATCATCATCATATAGAGCTCGCCCTGGCAGTAGTAGAGCGGCAGGCGACTCTTGGAGAACAGAAACTTGCGGTTAATATAGGTTGTCATGACGATGCACTGAAATCTGTACCTTTGCGTATGCTTACGTTCGACCAACTGAAATAATAAAATGTTACACTTCTTAAAATATTACCTGTTATTGTTTTAGTGCTGGTAGTCTTAATAAAATTATAGTTGTAGAAGGTTTGGCTTCAAATATGCGTGGGCGCGATCAAATTGACGATCCGCGTGGCGGAGCGGTCACCATACCGGTCTGACGCGCAGTGGTTCCGGGTTCGATCCCGGCCAGACAGATATCTGAATGATGAGTTTAGATTTCTGTTCTGGGTCTGGGTGTTTGTGTATTCGTCTTTGTGTGTTTCCATGGCAGCCACGACACAGGAGAAAATCCTAGTGTGGGGCTATATATATATTGAAACGTCTTTATAAATTAAATACACACACGGTGCACTTCTATGAACGGTTATATCGCGTTGTAAACAAGTATATGCCAGGTTCAGAATATATACCTACATACAATGCGACGACGCACCGTTATTGAAGGTGGTAGAAACCTTAGTGGTTCGACTCAGGCGGCACCACGCCATACGCCATTTCTGCCTAAAAATAGTTATTAAGCCCTGCTGCGGTCTAAAGGTTTTGGTAAGGGAAACATTGATCCGAGGCGTTCAAACTTAGTCCTCAGAGGTAACAACGTATTTGTGGTCAATCGTAGGTAGGATTCTGATTTTCACTGGTATTGGTTACAGGCAATGGCCATTTACCATCTGGTGGACTGCATGGTCGTTTGGTGTTTCCAAATTATAAAATAAACACACAATAAAACAAATACAGACAAAAATAATTATTTTTAACGTTATATGAACATCGTATGGTCGGCGATTATAAGGATATATAAGATGTAGCAAAGAGAATGCAGACCATTTGATCGTAAATGGCTACTGCCACCCGTGGACCAAATAAAACTCAGATAAAATCAGATTTTCATCGAAAGGATGGCCACAGATGCTTTGCTATGCACAAGAATTAAGTTAGAACGCTTCACATAACTCTTGTTTCCTCTTACTTCCTTGAAACCCGAATACGAACATTTTGATATTATATACTAAAGTACTGGATACATTTATTACATAATTTAGTATATAGTATGTTTATGAACACAAACAGTACTATATAGAAACAGGTAAAGCGATGGTGCCGCCGGAGTCGAAACACAAAGAGTTCTACCACCTTTATACAAACCTTACTTGAAATGAATTGAAATATAATTACATACATAAAAGGATTAAGCTTGAGAGTTTTGCCATGTTCGGAGCGTTACATTGACAGCTTTCCGCAAGAACTGGGGCGATAATACATCAGGTCGACACCAACCAAATTTATATATGCTGTTTATAGTAGCTGTAATAAAATATTTTCTTGTATTTTTATTATATAGGAGTAGCAAACGAGCATGTCTTCAGCTACCTGATAGTTTGTGGCTATTGTCGCCTATAAACATTTCTAATCAACCCCCGTAAAGATTAAGGTGTTTCTCAGGTCAGCCAAAAATGCATTGCTATCTTGGAGGACTAAGATACCTCATGCGTTAGATTTTTGTTAATAGTTAGTATAAGGATATCGCTCTTACCACACCCTTAAAACCCGAAGCCAGCAACGCTTAACGCTTAACAGGCACAAATAGATGTTTCAGTGGTACGCCTCAGTAAAGGATAAGACGAAAATCTACGTTAATCAAGTGCGTATTGATAGACTTCACGTATCATACAGATTGTTTGTAACATCTTTGAGGCATATCGGTTTCCTTACGACATTTTCCTTCACTTTTCAGTATGCACAACCTTTGCTTTAAGTGACAATTAATTTCACATACATAACATCAAACTTCAATTAATGCAAAAAGGTACGTTACCAGATTGTAAGAGTGAAAGGCCAAAGTTCATACCACTGGTACATAGCTACTGTGTTCTGGTTTAATGGTGGAGGCCTTCCACTTTATACCTTAAGAACATAAACGTATCGACCTCTGGTGGAACTGTTTTTCTACTTGATTTCTATTTCAAAAGTCCATAGCTTTATCAATCTTTAAAAAAGATTTAAAGAATATCGACGAGCCGCATTGATGATAGACCACCGTACCGGACTAACACGCGGTGTGTTTAAAAGGTGGTAGAACCCGTTGTGGTTCGACTCTGGTGGCACCACAGTCATACCTCTTTCTGCCTTATAAGAGTAATGTTAAGCGCTGCTGTGTTCTAGTCTGAAGAGTGTGATAAGAAAGACATACTTATCCGAGGCATTCCAAATTAGTCCTCAGGGGTAGCAACGCATCTACGGCCGACCTCAGGTCTTCTCTGGGGTTGATTGTAGATATCCATGGGCTGCAGTGGCCATTTATCAGGTACTACTTTATATGTATTTTTTGTCTGTGCTTTACGAAAACATTCACATAAATTTTGCCACCAGTGATCACACCTCTATCTACTGGCATCACCCGATGTTACTTGATTTAATTTTTTGTTTCATAGATACAATCTCTATACATTTACAAAGATTTGTAGCTTTTTATTTAACATATCAAATATTTACAACATAATGTATATGGCAAAATAACATTTTCCGGGTCAGCTAGTTTATTATATTGGTTACAAATATTATATGTACATAAATATTCCACGCCCTTTCTCTGCATGAACTGTCACGTATGAATAATCTCATACTCGTCTGTACGCGCAGTATTCGAAAAATGGTACAGCACAATTGCGCTTCACGTATTAATTATACAGATAGATTATTATCGATCCTTAATATACGCTTTAGGGAACAATGAGGAACAAAATATTTTTTAAACTTACTCCTAGGTAGCAAATCCTCAGGTAACGTGATTTTCCCTCCCACATCAGTGGAACGAAAGGCATACATAGCTTGGTTAGCGGGTATTGCTCTCCAACACATGCACACGGAGAGCGATACAACAAATATGCCTATAATTAAATATTTTCATCAAAAAAATTAAAAAAAAACCGTTTTTATTATGCACATAATTGTACTAGTAACAAAACGAATTGTAAGAACCCAAGCGGAATTTGTAGATTTCACATGTTATTCTTCATTGTTAAATAAGTGGTAATTAGTTTTTAATGCAAAAAAAACTTTGATTAATAAAAAAGTGTGTGCCTGGAATCCGTACCTCTGACCCCTGACAGAAACTCTATGATTTGCCCCTCCGTATTTGCTATAACAGCAGTGTAATGGTGCCGTGTCTTTGAAAAATTATGTAACTAAAATGTACTTGTGCTGTGAGGCTTTTTAATTTAGTCCTCTGTGGGAGCAAGGCACCTGTGGTCGACTTCAGGCAGCATTCAAATCCCATTATAATTATGTTTTAAAATATCCAGCAGAATTAATATTGTTCGACCGTTTCCAATCAGTTTTTGCATTTCGGTATGGATTCCGGGCGACAAGCATACGAGGTGACCAAAGTAATCCTCATGAATGGTAATTCACATTTAATTGATTTTAAATAGAACTTCTATATGGAGTTGGTAACAGATCATTATAATAAATTTAAGTGTTATTTTAAATATTATCGTATTATATTGTCATTGATTGCAATAATAGTCTTCTTTAATTTAATGAATTTATTTCAAGTATACACAGTACACAGACACATAGTATATTAATTATAAATTGTACTTACAGAATGGCATAAGTGTACTACAAAGATTATTCATATTTTATTTTGTATGCTCTTTATTAATTTTATGTGGTATCAAGATTTACGTCTGAATAATCTTTTACTCGGGATCCTTCACGAATCTTTATTAGAACAATAGCCGTTCTTGAAAACAAGTCATAAATTCCACGAACTATTGATAAAATTCTTTCTTTGGTTTTCTTGGTAATCAATAACAATTCTTGCATACAAATATTTTCAGCAAGTAAGGGTTGCTACATGTCATTTATTTTTTTGTATTTTTATTTAACTCCTAATTAGCTTAGCTTAATTACCTTTGTTTTAATAATATATTTAAAGACTTATGACTACTTTAACCATTTTACAAAATATGGCTTGATAAGCGTAAAGCAGAAAGACAGTTAAACTACATAGCTTTTTTAGTAATTATATGAAACCTACTTACCCACTTAAATTAGACAATTAAATAAACATGACACATGACTGAGTGAAATATGTATTTCCATATAAGTTTTCAATTAAAAAAACACAAAATAATTAAATTTTTAATACACAGTTCTTCCATAGCTTATACATATTTTCAGTGCTTATGATTTTCAAGAACTTAGAAAAAGACTGGTTGAACGGTTTTAAACATAACTACTCAAATAAATACGTTGCTATTTGTCAGTTGCTTTGTAGTTATTATCCACTACTAATACTTGTTATACTTTCTCTTGGTACATTTGGTCGGTGATGAGGCTTCATTAACGTAACCCACAAATTTCTTGTATTTGGATCACATAAAATGAAATAAACAAATAAGACAAAGCCTTGTAAAGAAGATGTTAAACAAAATAGGTATGACCAAATCAGATTGTTTGAAAATGAAAAAATACCGAATACCCAACTAAGACCAAGTAAAAAGAATAAAAATACTGATAGTCTTAGCTGAGCTCCGATAAGATCCATATCGGTAGTCCTCATCTTACCATCCGGTCCTTTAGAAATGGACCATAAAACAATAATAAATAAAGAAATATTAAT
>DWNY01002630.1:0-10815 GCA_018250635.1 Telegonus apastus | reverse complement strand
AAAAATTAAGTTAAATTTATTTTTATTTATTTTATTAAGATTATTTATTATGAGCTATTAATTAATCTGTGAAAACTGTAATAGATACTAACATTCCATTTAGCTCTACATAATAAATTAAGCTATATAACCAAGAATAAACACTGTTATGTAATTGAACATATAATATGTAGGAGATGCTTCATTCACATAAAGGAATCCTACATTTTAAGAACAGCATTTATATTATTAAGATAAACATTATAAATAAACAGCATAATTTAAAAATATTGCAGTGTTACTGTCAAAATGAATAAGTAAACCGTCTGAATGTCGTCGAAATTTTCGTCGGTTACCCGGAAAATTCGTCGCAGACTCCGTAAGCGGTAGAGTGGTAATGGGTATACGTCCAAGTATGAAATGGACTGCAGCTGAGTGGAATATGAACTGAATGTATAGATAGAGCATTTGGTACCTGTTTTATATAAACTAGTGGATTCGTCGCAGTGGTTTGAAGGTAGTAGAACTCTTTGTATCAACTCCATCGGCACCATTGCCACACTTATTTCTGCCTAAATTAGCAGTGTTAAGCTCTGCTGTGATTTGAAGACTGTAGTAAGGGAAAAATATTTATCCGTGGCGTTCCATCTTCGTCCTCAGGGGTAGAAGTGCATTTGTCTCCAAACTCATGTAAGACATGATTTTATCTGGGGTTGATAACAAATGTCCGTGGGCGGCAGTAGCCACTTACAATAAGGTGGACTGCATCGTTTGCTTCTTCCATATTAAAAGAGTGGTCTATGTTCGACCATAATAAATAAACAAGATTGAAAACTGAACTTGAAACGTGTGAGTGGTGATCACACTGGGCAGGTAACCACTGCGACTACTCGTCATCAGTCGAAGGTCACAGATATTCACGAATTGTCAAAATAAGAATCCAAAAAAATATTTTTTTATTCAAAGTAGGTGATTTGCAGAATTCTTTTTGAACGTCAATAAAATCTACCGCCAGTTCGCAAGTTCATAAGTTATAGAGACGAAGAGGTAAAAAAAACTCCACAACACATCTTATGAAAAAAAGTTTCACTTACAACTAACACTAATGCAACACGTGGAGCTAAAGCTATATCAGATCACACAGTTGTATCGGTCAAATAATCACATATTTTATAGTACGCTATTCACACAGCGCTTGCATTGTCGTTGTCGATAGCCGTCGACTGTCGACGATCGCAGTATTGTGAGCAATCGTTGACGCCACACACAGACTGCTGCCTTATGTCGCTGGCAGCCAACGCCCGTCGCCAGCGCGGTCGCTTGTGTAACGTTCCTTACTTTAGGTTGGTTGCAGATGCGTTTTAACCTCTGAGGACTAAGTTGAAACATAAACCATGATGGAAGACGGAGTAGATCAAGTGACCCGCAGACTTATTTATTACTTCTATATTGTTTAAAAAGACTTATATTTAACTAAAAATCAGTCGAATTATCACTTCTTTCATTCTACAAGTTTCAATAATATACCTAAATAAAATCCATTAGCTCTCAGTTCGAATAACGCTATAAAATCTTGCACTTCTAACCGAATAAGCCGCAATTCCCCAAAGTGACATCCTTATAGGATCCATATATCTTTGAAATCACTGATTCGTCTGCGAGATGGTGCCCCTAAAGACCTTATAATGAGGTCTACTGGGGTTCACGCTGACGCTAAGTATGTGTATTTTGATACTTATACTGTTGTCAACATGATTTCGTGATATATTTCGGGATATCGTTTTTGTGTGTACTAGCCCCGTCGCCGTAGTCGAAATTGGACTAAAATTAAACTCAAACAAAAACTAAAGTTGTTATCCATCGAATAAGGTTTAGTTCATTTAAACGTATTTTGAAGCTGTTATTGCTTTATGACATAAACATCTGGTAAGGTTGACATGACGTGTTTTTTTGTTTAATTTAATATATTTGTTACGAACAAATATTATCTGCTCATTCGCTTCTAAATATGAACTTTAACGCGTAATTTCTTCCTTCGCCTTGAGCGCAATAAAAAAATGTACACCAAATTAGCTTCAACAATTAATATATTATACAGATTTATAATCACCTTTTATGCGGAACAAAAAAACTAGATCCATACATTATCTATGGGAAAATCACTTTCTTACTCTGATTCTGACCTATGATCGTACGTATGATCGTATCGCAATGAGACGTACTTTCAAATCTGGACTGTAATACAAAAAAACACATACTTATTCACGCTGGACATAAGAAAATACCCTAAAAATTATAAGATACTGTGGCCTACTGCATATTAATTTAAAGCATAAAATAGATTCAAAGGACTAGCAAAAATCTCTAATAAATAATTTATCCAATATATGATAAAACCCAGCTTCTTAGACACAATTAGGATTTGTCCTGAGATTTTACACATTCTATGTACACACTACCAAATCTGTTAACGTTTATATACAAGTATGGGGCTCCTTGGGGCATAAATAAGCCGCTCTAATTTCTCAAGAACATTTTGATAGTAAGGTTAAGTACGCTTCGACCATAATTCTAGACCGAATTATTATACCTAGGCAAATATTTACAGGCTAATAATATTAGAGTGAGAGTAAACTAAAATATAAAAACACACACACTTGGTATCTATGCAATAAATCAACTATTAAAAATAAATATTCACTAAGTATATTGCAATTGAAAACATGCGATAATCTTTTTTGCGATAAAACAATATTTTAACCAATGTCATGTCGTACCTTCCCTTGCGCAACATGACAGTGTAAAATAACAACAGAACATGTTGTCGTTGTAAATATTAAAAAGCGTTTATATCTGTGATGGTATATTTTTTGCTTTCATTTGATATCCATTTTGGTAAAGGACAATGCAAAGGGAGATCCCGCCAGGCTAGATGATCACGCCTGGGGAGAGACCGTGTTCCGACAATCTGGGTTCGGAGCTTGTATATATGCAAGATGTTAAGAATGCTTCGATAGCGTGATTCAGAAATACAAGTGCTGCCATCTCTTGATGATCTGCGAGAAATCGCCACATGCGTTTTGTTAAGGTTTCACTAATAGTGATTTTCTCCTCTTTATTTGGATTTTTAGGCTCCACATTTAGTATTATTTAGCCTTTATCACTATTACAAGTGAGGCAATTCTCACAACACCATTTGTCGAAATCTATTAATCTATTTGGACTGTAGGTATCCAAAGAAATTGGCATCGTATGTATGCCAATTTCTTCGAAAAATATTACCCTTCTGACACAGTCGGGTAAAAACAAACATTTCGCACTTTTTCGCGATGAAACAATATTTTAACCAACGCAGAGTCGCCTTCCGCTGCGCGACATGACAGTGTAAGCTGACGGCCGACAGCGCATGTTGTCGTTTAAAATATTGTAAGTGTTTACATTTCACTACCATTTTAAACTTTACTAAGCCCATGAACTTTTCGAAACGTTTATTGCATAATGCCTATTTTTAGCTTGTTGTCATGCATTATTGATTACTTTTATAATATATTACGGGAGTAATCTGTATCGTCATCTGTATATATAATAAGAATGTAACTCGCGGTTGCTGTCTGTGTGTTTAAAATTAGTTAGCACCTAAATTACTGAATAGAATTCAATGAAATGCAGATATATTCATTACTTACTCGTATCTTAACTTAACTTATAGGCTAAATTGAAATAGAAAGTAAGTATTCTTACGTCGAATTACGTACGTACGCAAATAGTTCTACCTTAGTGGACTAGATGGCGTTATTGTCAAAACAACACTGACTCACGGGCAAACTTCTAAATACAAAGGGTAGAACAACGTTCGCCTGGTCAGTTAATATTATAATAAATATACGGATTTTTAATTTAGGATTGAAGTTTTGGTTGTACGAAAGGTCGATATAGGTACAAGCTTTAGAATATATATTATGACAAATGATTGTTATGCGATATTGTTATCCAATTTTCAAACAATTGCAAATAACCTTTATATTTAGGATGATCAGTGATGTCCTAAACATATTTTATTAAGGGTATTATGGAAGTTGTGTAAAGTTATGACTTAACTAAAGTAAAACTCTGCCTTCAAAAGTGATGTAACATTTACTCGAAATTAACAACATAGAAAAATAAAAGCATGAAACATATTATACTATATTAAAGGATAGCTGTCAGCTTTACAAAACACTCAAAATTCTATTGACAGACACAAGAATCAAAATAAAAAGGGATCGCTTAAAAACCTCTCTAAGACGTAGATTTTATCTCAAAAATCCAGCTAAAGAACTGAACGACCAAATAAACGCGACATTTTTTATTTGGAGATTTCACGACGCTTAGCGAAGTATTAAGAATCAAAGGATTTGTAAAATTGGGACGAACCTTAAAAATATTCAGAAAAAATGTCGCCTTTCAACCTGGCAGTAATTGGCTTTTTCTTTTCAATTGACGTTTATTTTATATCTTGCAATGACAGGAAAATGTTACTTAACCATTCATTATTTTGAAAGGTGGTAGAACCATAAATCTCGGTCAAAATAATGGTCACGGATAAAAGGTGGCAGATTTCTATGTGGTTCGACTACGGCAGTACCATCGCTACGCCAATTTCTGCTTAGTAACAGCAGTATTAAGCGCTGTTAAGTTCTGGTCTGAAGGGTGTAAGGGAGACATACTTATCCGAGGCTCTCCACCTTAGTCCTCAGGTGTAGCAACTTATTTGTCAACCTTCGGACTTTCTTCTTATCTGGGGATTAACTATAGATATCCACCATTTATCAGAGAATTTCTTGTTTTACTACCATCTAACGGTTGAAACATTGTCGTTCAAAGAGGTAGGAGCATAACCGCGTTACGTACCTATTTCTAGCGTAAACCAATTCTTGTGTTTGGTAGAAAGAGTATAGTTTCCGGCTCTCTAAAATTTAGAAAACCATGTCAATCGTCCCGTTAATAGTGGTCATTGGCACCCATAGACACCTGTGATCAAGCCCAGATAAGATAATAATCCTACCTAACATCGACCACAGATGCATTGTTACACCTACGGACAACATTACAACGCCTTACAAAACATTGGATACTTATAAGTTGGCTAATTTCCATGTGATATATTTCCATTTTCTTTTTATAAAAGTGTAATTATTTAACGAGCAATTCATTGAACATCTTCCGAAATTTGATTTTCCAAATGCCCATAATCTTTAACAGAATGTCAGAATTTGCTCTTGCTTAAATCTATTGTAAAACTTTAAGTCCAAAAGTCGCTTCGTGTTTCAAAGTTTCACTAGTCCAAGGGGAGTGCGACGTTAAAGAAAAACATACTTTAGTCCAACGGGATATAGTTCAAAATAAGAGATTAAACTTCAAATATGCTAACAGACATTCAACAAATCAAATATCTATTGGAAGTGCCAACTTTGTTCAGTAAATAAAATTCAATATAGACAGTGTTAAGTAACTGGAGACGAGGGAATTTGAGTCTTATTTTTAGGGTTACGTGCCTCAAAGGTGTAAATGGGACCTAAGACTACTTTGTTTGTCTGTCTGTCACATCTTGTCATATCTTGAAGTGAAATTGAAAACTAGTAACTTTTTTATAGTTTCATATCGCTCGGATATTAATTACCCGACTGCGTCACAAGGAGGGTAATGTTTTTCGAGCGTATGTATGTACATATATTTGTTTGGCATGCCCCACAGCCCAACGGCTTGATGGATTTGAACATATGAGGTGTCACTAGAATCTTCTCAGTTATCAGGCAGTGTTACGCACTGCTGTGTTCAGGTCGGAAGGGTGTGGTAAGGGAGACATACTTATTCGTGGCGTTCCAACTTAGTACTTAGAGGTAGCAACGCATTTGTGGCCGACCTCAAATAAGATTCTTGATCTTATCTGGGGTTGATAACAAATGTCTATGGGCGGTAGTGCCCACTTACCATCGGGTGGACATGCTCGTTTGCTACTTCCATATTATAAGACAAAAAAATCAAAGTGCATGCTTCGTGAAGTAGCGTGAATTCGAGGAAAAAGTGAATTAACTCATAAAGGTGGTTCTAATAAATTACAATAATGACCCGAATACGTGTGTGAGGTTTATTGCACGTCTTTAAACGTGTTGTAATCCTTACAACGACAATAACGTCGCGAGTGATTGCGACGTCATAAATCCTTAACGTCAGGGGTGTGCAAGGTAAAATTACTTTATTTATATTTATTATTGACCTAGTATTACTGTGTAAAGACCTTTTTTGTTTTCGAAGGGAAAACCTTCGAAAGGTATTGCTGTGGGAGCGACGTTGGATTATGTGAGATTCTTACCCACTGAAACCAGGACTCCGGGATCTCCGGAGGAACGCAACCGGGGCCCTCTTAGCGCGTTGTCTCATGGGGCTACACTCAGATGAGCAACTAAGCTCGTCTCACCATCTTGTGTTTACGACGGTATGCGGCTACATATGCCGCCGTCCTTCCCGAGATCGCTGGCCGGACGGTTCGAGCTCCCACTCTTGCCACTCGCAACCTTAGAAGCTCCGTTTTAGTCGCCTCTTACGACAGCCAGGGGATACCGTAGCCCTATTATCAACTATAATCAACTGTGTAAAGACCCGGCTAACGAATGCTACTAATGAACCCAACGCATTGGCCCTAGAATATCAATTTTAGGGCCGGCCGGACTCAATCGCTTGCATGAAACTTGTAAACTGACGTCTTAGTGATTAAAAAGAGATTTTTGAAAATCTATCTATGCACTTTTGGGTTTAGTTTTTATGAAAATAGGCTTCGTAACTCCTGTCAGCAATTTCCCATAGTTAAGGTTTGGCTATCCAGGTCCCGTTGTTTGGCGGCAACTAATTTTAAAAAGACAGCGACCGTGAGTTGTATTCTTATTATGTACCGTACTAGGGTACTAGGTAATACCCGCAGTTTCACTCGCGTTAAAAAAATAAAATGGCATGCATTGATAAGATATCATAATTAAGCGTTAATGTCAGATACTGTCTAATCTGACATTAACGCTTGCGACGGCCGGCCGCACGTGGAGCCCGCCTAGTGCTGTTTTCAAAAATTAAAGTAGCCTAAGTTACGCCTTAGATCTTCAGCTATCTTCTAGTGAAAGTCCCGTCAAAATCAGTCCAGCAGTTTAGAAGATTAGTTCAGCCAAACTGACAGACAGACATTTTTTTAAATTGTTTTTTGTTATAGGTACCGTGTATACTTTCATATGCATTTAGTAAAAAATTGTTATTTTGATATTATGAAAAGAGACACTTCAATATTATTTATTAGTATAGATGTATAAATACAGATTATAACAGCTTCCATTAAACGTTAATTATTTCTCTAAAAGATTCAGTTAAATGAGCTGGATCGTTGAACCGGTGTATGTACCCAGCAATCACAGGAAATGCTACGGAGAAAGCTTATGCGGGTTTCTTTGTAAGCAAACTCAGTAAATCGATCCCTGTTTCGTGGTTTTGTTTATTCAGTGTTCATGTTGGACGCCATGTTGCATGTTGAATGACGGGAAACAATTTTAATTGGGAGATTGGATTGATAGATCTGTCCAAGTGCCATGTTACAAGGTTGTTGTTATGGTAACAATAAAATTTTAATCACCTTTTTATGTTATGTTATTAGCAAACGAGCATGCAGTCCACTTGATAGTAAGTGGCTGGGCCCTTTGGTGCGACACTGGTTATCGACTATCTGAGATTGGCCCAAATGCGTGGCCACCCTTGACGACTATGTTGGAATGTACTAAGTATGTCTTTTCCACACCCTTCAAACAAGAACACAGCAGCGACTGTCGCCAATCAATTATTGTCCCACTGCTGGGCACGGATCTCTTATCAGAGTGAGAGGGCTTTTAGATCATAGTCCACCTTGCTGGCCAAGTGCGAATTCTCAGATGTGCAGGTTTCCTCACGATGTTTTCCTTCACCGTTAAAGCAAGTGATCATTAATTTTTAAGACGCATATAACTTCGAAAAGTCAGAGGTGCGTGCCTGGGATTTGAACCTCGGATCTCCCGATTGAGAGGCTGAGTTTCAACCATTAGGCTATTACTGCTTAGCAGCGATTAACCCTGCTATTATTAAGCAGAAAAAGTGTGGCGGTGGTGCCGCCGGAGTCGAACTGCAAAGAGTTCTTACCTTCATAGTTACAGATGTTTATGGACAAAGACGATATTGAAGTTGACTGTATGCTCGTTTGCTTGTCTTTCACGTATAAACAAGGTATGGATTGAAGGTTTCAACCAATTTTTTTTCATGGGGAAACCCATCATAGGTTCCTCGCAGCGGGGGCAGCAGTGAGGATATCCCAGACTCCTACCGGCTAAAACCCCACGGGTCTCTGGTCGCTATTTGTCGAGACCACGGGTACGGTAATAGTACTTGTCCGCGGTCCGGACGACGTATGCCAACGTCCGAGCCCATGGTTGGCATGGAACTGGAGCTCCTCCATCCCGTCTTATTTAAGGTGTGCGTGGGAACACCGCACGCGTTATCTCGAGGCTTATTGGAATTCCGTGTTCTACGCCAAGGTGCCAACCCTACGTAAGACACGAGTTACGAGTATCTTTTATTGTGCCGGAAACCTTATGAGACTCGTCATGTGAAAATTTATTGTTACATCTTACTTCCTTTTATTCTGTCCATCTGTACGTGATACCTTCGCGTGTACAAAGTAATGTTCGCAAACGATATTGGTACTTAAATTCTAAGCAATAATCTTCAATGTAGCGTGCTTGTTGATTCTGGTGTCATGTTTAGGTTAAGGTCATACTTAACTTTCTACACCCATAGCCCTTAAGATTTTAGCCCGCAAACACCCAGACCCAGAACAGAAATCTAAATTCATCATTCAGACCGATATGGTGACCGTTCCGCCACGCTTGTTGCTTTGCTACTACTTTGCTCGCTTTACTAGTTCTATCTTAAATACTATTTTTAATTACTAATCTCTAAGTAGTAATGTGACTATTATTAATTTTATGTTTTGCATTACAAAATCATCATATTGGAGGTTCGTGGGAATCGATCCCTTAGTTTTGTACAACTAACCACAGAACAGTTTAAAATAAAACTTAACAGTCACTAAAAAAATGAAATAACTATATGGTAATGGCAACAAAAATTCCATTATAATATTATTCTTTTGTGAAAACAATTTTTCACGCGCCATTTTTATTAAATTGCTCCTACAGGTGACTGATGTCGTGTAATTATTCCCCTGTCTAAAATTATAAAGGACGTTTTGAATAAGTGTCATTAGGACAGCTCATTAGTGAACCTACCTTCTAGGCTTTTAATTCATGTTTAGGATTTCTTTGCAAAAAAATAAAGCACGCGTCTGAAAGCGAAAACGAAGCGAATATTTTAAATACGTCATAGCTTACAGGTATGAATGAAGGCGTTTCAAATTTTAGTTCAAATTACTTAAAGAAATCCAAAATATCCATTTTTTTATCAACCCTAGATAAGGTTAGTCTTGCAATAGGTTGACCACAGATGCGTTGCTACACTTGAGGTCCAAATTTCAACTCCTTGGATAAATATGACTTACCACACCCTTCAGATCAGAACACATCAGCGCTTAACACTGCTTATTAGGGGCAAATAGGTGTGACAGTGGTGCCGCCGGAGTCGAACCACATATTTCAGTAGATGGGCACACTCATACCTACTGCGGTCATCACTCGCGTGCTGACCCCCATTAGGGCAAGCCTATGTCCAGCAATTGACCTTAAAATGCCGATTAATGGGCAGTTGGAGATTTTTTCACGTTTCTCTAAATGGATTGAGTATTGTCAACCCATCATTATCCCACTGTTAACCACGGGTCTCCACTCAGAGTGAGATGGCTTTTAGGCCATAGTCCACAACGCTGGAGGAATGCGAATTAGTAGACTTCACATACCTTTAAAAATTTATATATTCCTCGCGATGTTTCCCTTCACCGTTGAAGCAAGTGATCATTATTTAAACTTGGAAAAGTCAGAGGTGCTTGTGATTTGGACTTCGAACCCCCAGAGAATCCAAGTTTCAACCATTAGGCTATAACTGCTCATAATATGATAAATATATTGATAAGTTTATATTTATCTCGATATAATTAACACGGACCAACACTTCTCAAACTACAAGGCTTTTTGGACCTTTTAGGCCCTCTAACTATCTATTGACATACGGGCAGAAACTTTATGGTTAAAGTTGGTTGTTAATTTGGGATTAACTAAAAGTTTAATTTGATCCCCGTATAACAATG
Source organism: Telegonus apastus (assembly GCA_018250635.1). Classification (NCBI taxonomy): domain Eukaryota; kingdom Metazoa; phylum Arthropoda; class Insecta; order Lepidoptera; family Hesperiidae; genus Telegonus; species Telegonus apastus. The sequence continues at coordinate 533 of DWNY01002630.1, read as the reverse complement.
GTTTTATCCTGAAATTTAAGTCCCCAATTTGAATTAAAACTTCTAAACAATAAAGTTAAATTTCATTTAAAATGAAATAGATCTATTCACTTAAAACTGTGTATTCATTAATATATATATTAGTATTATTGTAACTATTTCTGCACTGATGAGATTACTTATAATAAAGCACATATAAAGTCAAGAATACATTATAAGTCAAAACGTATGAAATTTTTTCGCCGCTTTTGTCCATAACAAAAAAATCTTCCAAAGCGGTGATAGATTTCAATTTTTTTATGTAATTGAAGTAGTAAACAAGCATGCAGCCTACCCGGTAGTTATTGCCGCCTTTGGACACCTGTAATCAACTTCAGATAAGACCACAGTCCTACCTAAGGTCGCCCACGTATACGTTGTTACACTTAAGGACTAACTTGGAACGCCTTGGATAATTATGTCTCCCTTGCCATACCCTTCAAACCGGAACACAGCAGCACCTAACACTGCTGTTATAAGGCAGAAATAGAGTGGGCGGTGGTGCCGCCGAAGTC
>DWNY01002629.1:0-10817 GCA_018250635.1 Telegonus apastus | reverse complement strand
GTGATCTTATAAGGGGTTGATTACAGATGTCAGTGGGCGGCAGCGGCCAATTACCATAAGATGGGCTGCATGTTCGTCTGCTACTTCCAAAATATAAAAAAACCACGTAGATATTAATATATAGATTAAGAGACCAACATCACAACACATCTCGTAACACAGCATGTGTGATACTGTGACATCACATAAACTGATAACGAGCGCGAACAATGCCGTTGCACATACTTGAAACAGTGCCAGGTTGCACCGAATTATTTTAGTGCAAAAATGTTAAACCGATACAACGATGCCTACACTCTTAGCCCCACAGTAGGATTTTCTCCTGTGACGTGGGCTCACACAAAGATGAATACGCAGACACCCAGACCCAGAACAAAAATCTGAATTCATCATTCGGACGTCTGGCCGGGAACCGAATCCGGAATCCATTGCTTTTCAGACCGTCGTGGCGAGCGCTGCGCCGCGCGGATCCTCGACTTAAATGAGCGCATAAATTGATTTTGGTATAGAACCATTCATTCTCTACCCGTGTATGTCATAAGGGGCGACTAAGGGACAGAATCCAGACTGAGAGTAGTAGGGTCTTCCTGTTTAATATCAACACCCACTGCGTTCACCAACAACGTGCCGGGTGCCGTGATTGCCAAAAAGCCCTATTAAAGGAGGCCTCTTTGATTATATACTCTCTAGATCGAGCGTTACTTCAAAAGACGTCCAAAAATAGTCACTAACTGTCAGCCTGTAAATCGCTTAAGTTTATAGCACACAACTTCATTGTCCAATCAAAGTACCGTAATATGAGCATACTAACAAAGCCGTCTATAAGCTAGTGTACATGAGTCGCGCGCATATGCTCATATTCTTTGGACAATTTTCGTTCGTCACTGACAGCGAGACGTCATATAATCAAAAGGAAGCCTTTGTCCAGTGATACTCAAAGGGCAGACAGATATGCTAGTTACGTTTAAACCTACGGTGCCTCTGTATGTGTATATATTTTTATTATAAAAAAAGAGCACACAAGCACAGTTCTCCTGATAGTAATTAACCGCTGCGCGCTCAGGTTGGAACGCTTTAAATAATGTTCACTACAACTATGCTACAACCTTCAAACCAGAACACAGTAGCGCTAAGCCAGTGCGCTACGTTGTTGGGCAGAGAGACATAGGCTATTCACTAAGGAAAACAGCCACCAGGTCAACGTTTTCATATTCACTAAAGACGCTCACGCATATCTAGCGCCATAAGTGTTTGCGGCTTTTCTATGGAACTACTCATGGTCGAGTACTTTGACAGTTTTTATATGGAAGCTAAGTCACCATTAACGACTGCCTCGACGACGAACGGCGACGAATGAATTAGTGAATAGCCCCCCAGGTACCGAAGTCGAACCACAATGTAGTCCACCTTCAAATTTGTCAGTTATATGACAACCCTATATTGAAAATTAACGTAACGATTGTGTCACGAACTACAACACTAGATATACTAAATGTGTCAATGTGTGTATAAATGTTTCAGTATTTACAACAATCGTTATTTCCTCGTATTAACCAAGAAAAATACCACTGACCTTATAACTTCCCTTTAACGGAAGCCCTTCGGTGTTGCGTAAACGGTAAACCGTTGTGTGTATAACATACATTTGTCAGGCGATGTTATAACTAGTTAACGGTCGAAAATGGTTCTATATGAATCCATTTTGAATAACATTTGAATTTGAATTTACGAGAAGAGAATCTTTTGTTGGATCAACTCCGGAAGCACCATCGCATATTTTTGCGTAATAAGTTTAACTAGTGGACCTGCCGCAATGGTCGAAATTCGACCATAATTAAAAGTAAATTAAAAGTAAACTTGATACACCCATATTTTAGATATACTTTTCGACAGTGCATTACGAAAACATTCATTATAAGGAAAATGCAATTTAATTTGCTACACCGCATTTAAAAGAAATTTGACAAGCTGCATTTTTTGACATGGACATCTGTCATAGTTGACCATATGTGTTTTACATTGTCAGTATTGTAATATAAACAAATAATGTTTTATTTTGTTTTATTTAATATATTTGTAACAGTTATTATAAATAAATATTATCCTTTCTCACTTCTTCTCTTCATGAACTTTCACGTATGTCTGATCACATACTCCTCTCTGCAAGGAGTATTCGAAAAATGGTTCCGTAAATTTACGCTTCACGTATTAATATATAGAAGATACAGCAGTGTTAAGCGCTGCTGTGTTCTAGTTTGAAGGGTGAGATAAGTGAGTTACACAAATTTAAAGCTCCAACTCAGTTTTCGACTGCAGCAATGGATCAGTGGCCAATCCCAGGTAAGACTCTAGTAAAGTCTAGTATAATCTTGTCTAGGGTAACAGTAGCATCCAACACTTACGCCAGAACTTGAACTTGATATTCCATCAAATGGTGTGATAACGGAGATATACTTATTCAAGACGTTTCAACTTAGTCCTCAGGGGTAGCAACGCATCTGTGGCCGACCTCAAGCAGGGCCTCAGGTGATCTTGGGTTGATTACGAATGCCCATGGGCGGCAGTGGCCACTTACTATCAGGTGGGCTGCATGCTCGTTTGCTACTTCCATTACATAATAGACACACACGCAAGAAAGTAAACAACACATCTCCAAGCCAGGTCCAAAGTTCAAACAATGCTAATCGACATTGCCATTGACATTTACAAGAAAAATACTGCCACCGTCACATAATCGATTCGCCTAATGAATTAAATATTCTGTTATCGATTCTCAATCGAGTGCATTAAGCGTCAAGGCCGGTTGTGACGCTCTTAACCTTTGCAAAATTCATTACTGAAATGCGAAGTTTACAGTAATGAATTTTGTATATGGAAAATTCAACTGTCACAGACTAAAAGAGCTTAGACAACACCCGCTACATATTGCATTTAACCGTATTATGTAATTACTAGCTGACCAAGCGAACGTTGTTCTGCCATTTGTATTTAGAAGTTTGCTCGTGAGTCAGTGATGTTTTTACCATAACGCCTAGTGCACTATGGTAGAACTATTATGTTCACGTACGTAATTCGACGTAAGAAAAGTTACTTCTGACTTTAAATTGTAATAACTTTTGATAGAGTGGATCGATCTCGATGAAATAAGGCTTAAATGTTAAGTTAAGATTATATCTATGAATATATCTGCATTTCCATGAATTCAATCCCGTTGTTTTGGTGGCAAGTCATTTTAAACGCACAGACAGCGAGCGCGAGTTACATTCTTATTATATATACAGATACAGATTATGTTACAAATGAACTCAACACGAAATTTGTCACTAATCAGTCGCTTATTTGGAGTAGGTATGTGTGATATATTTGTCACATACAAGTCATTCAAAAAGGAGAAGGTTCTATGTTGGTCTGTAAGTATTTTTCCAAGTGTAGTGTTTTTCAAGCTGACGCCCTCTTCTAACGTTTGAGAGCTGAAGTTCTACTGGATTTTTTTATATTCTTTAAAAGTTTTACTCTCAGCCTTATGCCGTGTTGGAACAAGGAACAAAACCAGAATAAAATGGAACAACCGTCAAAATATTTGTAACTTAAAAGTGCAGTTACAATTTCTTTGAGTTTACAGGGCAGCTCAAAAGAACGCAGTTAAAATTTTGGGGCCCTAAAGTAGTTTAGGGCACAGTAGGTCATTTGTGATTTTCAGCAGTCGAAGCCCTTCAAAAAAGGAGTATAGAGTTTACCTGCACGCTGTTAAGTGATATTGTTGGAATTGGATATTTGTATATGACGATCTACTTTGGCTTCCAAGAACGTGTGCTTATTTCGTATTAGTAAGGCATATCTAACATGTATTTTTGTTTGTATGTTCGTCCACGAATTTCTCGATAACTTAAAGTCATCTGATACGTGATAAGTAATAAGTAAATCGAAAATTCAGGGCACCATTTTTCGGATACCACACGCACAGCGAAGTATGTGATAGGACTTAGTTGGAACTCCTCGGATAAGTATGTCTCCCTTACCACACCCTTCAGACTAGAACGCAGCACTTAACACTGCTGTTATTAGGCAGAATAGTTGTAATCTGACGACAGAGCTAGTTTTATAAACCATCACAGAGCTCTCGACACAATACAAATTGGTTTTAATAACACACGACTAAGTAATTAATCGTTGTCCGTGCAAATTTCATACACTATGAGTGCATAAGTACCGAATGCACTACGATGAAACATTGCCAGTTGCTATTGAAGCATTCGGAACATTGTGAAAACATTTATCCTGGTAGGTATGCACTGGAAACTATGTTTTGAATACGACAAGTGCATATTTGTTACGTGAAGCGTGTATTAAATCTTACTAATATTATAAAGCATATAAAAATAAGCTGATACGTACATACGTACGTAGATTTGATCATCTTAACCATTTTGACCATTGTAACTAGTTTAACTTAAAATACCAATATTTACTTAAAATACGAAAACCGAAAATTACAACAGGAAAAGTGACAAAAACGGCAGCCAAAAACGCCAAAATCCTTATTTATCGATTAACGTTGCGTTATGTACCTAATTCTATAAATAATCACGGAAAACCAGCGCGCATTTTTTTTCAGCATTCATTATTCTGAATGTCCGTTCACGAATAACGTGTCCGTATATTTTTGACCAAAAACGGGATATTCTTTTTTGTCAATTAGTATGACTTTGAATTGAATTAGTATCAATAGTCTCCGAAAGTACGTGCATAAGTTTTTATTATATCACATTATAAAACTCCCTTATAAAACTGAAACAGACTTATCTCCATCGTCATACATTTTGGAGGACAAAGTAAAAATATTAAAACTAGACTGATTATCTTAAATAAAATACCTTTTGTTGACTGATATAATTTGAAAAAAGAATTCGAGTTTCATTCACCACGACGATTTGGCAAAACGAGACAATTTTGCCATCCTATAATAAAACGCAGTTTTTCAGTAGTCATAACAATATAATAATCATTATTCATAAAGATATACAAGGCAGTTAAATTACGTATGTCGACAGTATTTATACAAAATCCTATTTATAAAAACTAACAGATCCGACATATTTTGAGTCCATCGGGACAACGAGCTCAAAAACAGGACGGTCCCGTTCAAAACGGGGACGTATGGTCAAAGTTGATCATGAGTCATTGTAAATTGACGTAGCTCGCAACGTTATAAAAGTGAAACGAGCGTGCCGTAATCACATTGTTTACCACTTCTTAATAACAGTACCCACACTATAGCCATACTTATAATCTGTATCTGCTCATACGAATTAGCGTGGTACATAAGCGAGACCCTACATAAATTACATAATTAATTATAAAGTAGGTAGACCGAGGTGCTCGTCGAATTGGGGGACACACTGAAAATCAGTGGCCGTGGTTCGCCGCGGTGAGGCCGAGTGTAGACCCTTTTGTATTTTTTACAACTAAATATATATTTCTTTCTTTCTTTCTTATCTTTCTCTGTAGATTGACTTCGGAGCGCCACTATCACACTTATTTCACCAAGTGTTCTGGTTTCCGGTCTGTGTGGGTGTGGTAAAGACAGATATGCGTTCCTCCTGATAGAAAGTGACCATTGCCGCCCATGGACATCAGAGTTCCACCTAAGATTGGTCACAGGTGCACTGATATCCCTGAGGACTAAGTTAGAACACATCGGACAAGCATATCTTCCTCACCACATCCTTCACACTGAAAGAGAGAACACAGCAATGCTTAATTAACGCTGCTGTTATTAGGCAGAAATAGGTATGGTATTACTAGTGCCCTACCAGAGATTTGCCACAGAATGTCATTACCCTGAGGACTCTGTTAGAACCACGACCTTCACTAATCACACCCCCAAAAACAAAGCAAAACAGTGTTTAACATTGTTATTAGAAAGATATAGGTGTGACAGTGATGCCTGCAGAGTCAAACCACAAATGATTCTACCACCATCTAAATATATCAGATGTAAAAAACATACATTGATATCTGCCTGCAATTAATATTAACGCCCACCGACGGCGGCCGTATGCGATATGTACGCGCGATAATGCTTTTTAAAAAAAATAAAGTAGCCTAAGTTACACCTTAGACCTTTAGCTATCTTCCCATCAAAGCCCCGTCAAAATCGGTATAGCCGTTTAGAAGATTACTTTAGCCAAACATACAGACCGACAATTTTTTTTAAATTGTATTTTTGTTATAGGTAACCTGTATACTTTCATATGCATTTAGTGTTTTGATATTACAAACAGACACTTCAATTTTATTTATTTGTATAGATTACTACGAGAGGTCGTGGCTTAACTTTTATACTTTTTGTAGTTTACAATACTTCCAACCACCATTTATTTACGCTCTCATGTCCAGGGATCCTACGTCAGCTTGCTCTGAAACTCCTAATCCTTTTATAATTCAAGGATGTAACGTAAACAAAGCGCTATCTTTTATGTGAATAATAAAATTGAATCTGATGCATTTTTTACTGTGATTATACCTACCCTTAGTAACTGTATGTAGCGTCTATATCTGTGAAGTCAAGAAATTAAATAGAATATTGAAATTGTTGTAGCTTAAAAAACAACAGTTGTGACTGGTTTCACTAAATTCCTAATCATCATTTCAGTTTTAATTCATTCCTAATCGTTTGGGCTTTAGTTATCTAACTCAGGTGAGCTGTAGTTTCGTTTGCTACTTCTTCGGCACATATTTTATAATTACATAGTATAAATATATTTTTATATGTTATTTGCCCTACGAGTATTTAGTTTTAGAACGAAGTGGCAGTTTCAAAATTTGCTTAACAAAAGCCCGGTCAAAGTTTGTTAATTCTACGTACATTTTGTAAAGCCGACAAGTTTCTAGCGAAGTTTTAATGTAAAGTGGTTAGTTTTAATCGGGTCTAGTTTTTAAGATCTATCAATATGCTTGTTCAGTCAAACTAGAACTAATTTTAATAAAAATTGAGCAGTCATTTTTTTAAGAACACTTTTGCTTGAGTTTCTCGTTCAGTATAACTTTAGAAACTCTACATTATAGTTAAAACAGTTTGTAATACAGTTGAGCTTACCGTGTAACTTTGAAAAGGAATTTATCACCGTGGTAGAAATAAAGCGAACTGACACTGGAAAATTCACTGAAAAATCATATTCTGCATTACGATATGAATTAATACAATGGATAAGGTCGTGGTTAGGCTTCGAAGTAATAGAGGAAACGCCTTTGGTGATTTTATTGCAACGTTACTACTGAATAAAGAGCTCATGTATAATGAATTTCAAAATACGTATGGGTAGAGAGGTTACCCGCGCGTGCACTATCATTCCATTCCTCGCTCCTATTTCGTTAACACTTCAGTTCCTTTCGAAGAACGACCACTTCCCTCGTTCCCTTAAATCACGCGGTTACTTCGCGATTGCGGACCTTCGAACAAAAGAGGCCCTCACGAGTGGCTATCGGAAGAGCGCTTTCTATTGAGAGTGAATTTGAAGACACACGGATTGGGAGTACTCGCGGTCCTGTTAAGATTCTTTATTCATTTTTTTTTTCTTAGAAATACAAATATATTTTATTCTAATAAGGAACTTGGTTGTTATTATAATTTGTGTCACCGCAGTATCTAATATAGGCTTAAAATACTCTACAAATAGTACGAGCTAACATTAACTTTTGTTTTCGCTAATAACAAACTTCAAGCGCGACTATGATGCAAAGCCTAATTTCATTTAATAACTTCTGTTTGTTTACCTGCATGGCGGATAATATATTGTTTGTTTAAGTGCCTAAATTATACGGTCTATAGTAGAATGTTTATTTTAAACATGAAATAAACATTCATAGCGAATAATTAACAAATTATTCGCAATTTATATTCGAAAATAATTCTTGTTGTGTTAAATGTTCTAGTACTAGGATATCGATGGACTAAACCTTCATAATATTACATCAGCTTTATTTATCTGAAACAGTAACGACTCCGCTCTTATTACTGAGCCGTGTGTACACTAAAGTAGTTCATACTTGGGTCACGTGCGTCCGCGGAGTACAGCGGGATCCTTCGCGGGAGTAGTGCGATCCTTCGCACGGACCGCGGGATATAGCCATATAGAGCTGTTATTCCATGTTGCGTCGGTTTTCATTTCATCTCCAGAACGTGTTCTATTAAAACGTGACGAATCTGTTCGAGTATCGTATAAGACGGTAATGGGATTGAAACTGCTATTGATGTAAAAGGTTGTGTAAATTGTTACTATTCTTTTGTTTTCTAATTTTAGAATAAAACTACATAGCGACTTAAGGATTACAATGCATGATCCCTTTACGGATTTTATGGGTCTATACAATCTATACAAATAAATAAAATTGTAGCGTCTGTTAGTTATATCAAAATAACAACTTTTTACTAAATGCATATGAAATTATACATGGTACATATAACAAAAATACGATAAATAATTTGTCTATCTGTCTGCTTGGCTGACGTAATCTTCTAAACGACTGGACCGATGGTAACGGGACTTTCACTAGAATATAGCTGAAAGTCTAAAGCATAACTTAGACTACTTTAATTTTTGAAAAAGCACTAGCACGTGCTCCACGCGCATGCGGCTGGCCGTCGCAGGCGTTAATGTTAGTTACTATTAGACAGGTATTCATGTATTAATTCTAGTTCTTTAAAGCGGATGAAACCGTGGGGATTAGCTAGTGTTTGATAAATAAATAATGCTTTCTACGAAGCTAATATTTCTAGGACGCAAATTACCTACCATTTAAGTAACTTCCCAAGGAAAGAAATAGGATTTTTTTTAAATGGTAGCACAATGTCACCATAAATGAAATTGGCATGGCATGAAATATCCTCTTAACCAAATATGTGTCAATACAATATTTGTTTTATTATAGTATTTGAAACGAGCTAGAAGTAATTACTGTGCAATTAGCAACACCGGCACACGACCGGCTGTTTATGAGCGGTTGGTAAATGAGCCGTATTTATGTTATTGCACGGCGGCATTTTGGGATTGAATTGTGGTTTTAGTTGTAGCAATAGGTTGAATTTATTAGCTCGTAAACATACGCCGTTTGCCGTCCAATCGGTGTAATGGTGACGTGTAAACCGGTAGATTACGGTTTGATCAAATGTCATCGGCTATCACGTACCTAACACATATCATTATATCTTTTGAATATCATCAAATCATGTTACGTATCCCTATGCTTTCAGCGAGATACTCCTCAGTTGAAATTGTGTTTCGATTAGGCAGTAAAAGAAAAAATATTATTAATTACTATTTGTAGATGTACAATAATGATGTACTGATTTAATTTCATGTCTTAGTTTAGTTAAGCCTTTTATAAAATGTTAAAAGCCCAGTCAATTACTTCAGTCGCCGTATCGCCAACAGTCTTTAGCGTATTTTATTATTGGATTATAAGGCGCTTCAACTTCAGGGTAATTACGGAGCAAAGAGACCCAGGATAAAGGTGGTAGGCCCATGAGGTTAGACCCGGACGCCAACACCGCGACACTTGGTTCTGTCTATTAACAGCAATGTTGAGCGCTGTTGTGTTCTGCTTTGAAAGGTTTGGTAAGGGAGACATACTTATCCGAGGCATTTCAAATTAGTCTTCAAGAGTAGCAATGTATCTGTGACCAACATCAGATTGAACTCTAATCTTATCTTGGGTTGATCACAGGTGTCCATGGGCGGCAGTGGCCACTTGATATTAGGTGGTCCAATATGAAGTGGTCACTGTTGCTTTATATTTATTATAAAAAAAAAACCTAAAATAACCAAAACAAATCTGTATCTCTGTATTCAAAACCTTGCAATAACATCCAATTTTAATGGTAATCGGAAAAGGTACTCAATTTTAATACCCACTTCCATGCAACATGATGCTATGCTAACATAGCTTATCAAGCCACTTGAATATATGCAGGAAGAAGAAATACATCACCTACACCTGTTAACGATATGCTATGCTTTTTTTAATAAATTAAACAACACTATTTCTTGCTACCAGACGTCCATATAACAGTCACATAATTATGTGACTATAAAATTGTATATGGATGTTTTAAATTTATTAGTAAAACTTAAAACAATATCTAGTAAGCATTAATCATTACCTTTAAGACAGGTTTTGTTATCATTTTATATTTTAAGACTAGCCGACCAACGGAACGTTATTCTGTCATTTGGTTTTAAAAGATGGGCCGTGAGACAGTGACGTTTGATGATGACAATAACGCCATCTAGTCCACTACGGTAGAACTATTATTTTCACGTACGTAGGTAATTCGACGTAATAAAAGTTACTTCTGATCTTAAATTGTAATAACTTCTGATAGATAGATACGAGTAGATTCACAGAGTGGGTAAATTTCAATGAAATAAAGCCGAAATGTTAAATTAAGATACCTACTATGAATATATTATCTGCATTTCCATGAACTCCATTCAGTATTTTTGGTGCCAGCTGAATTTAAACACACAGACAGCGAGCGCGAGTTACATTCTTATCTAAAAACACGGTAGTGTTTGACAAATTCTGATGAAACAGTACCGTGGTTATATAACACGAACCATTTGAAGCCACTTTTGACCCCTTAATAACTGCGGATCTACTTAAGTTGAACGCGTGAAATTTGGTTTACATATTAAAACCTCTAAGATTAACAAGAATCTAAAATTTCAGAAATGTAAACCTAACAGTTATTGAAATATTTGGGCTTAAAAATCGATATTTTTATCATCCCCTAACTGACTTATATATCAAAAACC
>DWNY01002628.1:0-10820 GCA_018250635.1 Telegonus apastus | reverse complement strand
GGCTTTCTGTAACCATCGCATCGTTGTACAGCGTGGTTCGACTCTGACGGCACTGCTGTCACACTAGTTCTGTAACCATCGTATCGTCAACCATATAAAGGTGATTCGACTCTGACGGTACTACTGTCACACAAGTTTCTGCCTAATAACAGCATTGTAGCGCTGTTGTGTTCTGGTCTGGATGTGATAAGGGATACATACTTATCCTCTAGGGTAGCAACGCATTTGTAGTCAACCCTAGGTAGAAATGTGATCTTATCTAAGGTTGGTTATAGATGTCCATGGGCGGCAGTGGCCACATACCTATGGTGGACTGCATGCTCGTTTGCTAATTCATTGTTATATAAATGTCTCTCTGGGCACTGATCTACTCTCATCATGAGAATGTTTTTGAACGGCAACTTTCTGCCAACATAGTAGCTACCTAAGGACCTACTGAAATTTGACTATCGTAATAGTTACCTATGTTATACGGATTACATAAACTATAGTTACTTGGGTGCATGTACTTAACTAATCTTGATATTTTAAGGAAAATATAATAATTTGGTACCCAACCGATACCTCCCTGGCCCAGTTATCGTGGGGTCAACTCGATAACACCGAATGTGTTCAGTAACATCATCTATCAGTCGTTGGGCCTCTGCGCGTTCAATCGCACGACATGGCGAGGTTATACTTTTTGGTTATCTGTGGATTCCTGCCGGGAATACTGTCCCAGTGCACCGTGGAGAAAGCGCAGCCGCTTCTCAAACGGTCCGTGTACGAGTTTGCGATCGAATTGACGACAAGGGTCTCCGTAGACAAGGAGAATCACTTCATAGCATCCACTCTGTCGCCCTGGTCCCTCCTGGCGGGAGCTTCTCTCGGCGCCGACGGAGAAACTCTCGAAGAACTGAAGAAATTACTCAAACTCCATCCGCACCAATGTTTCAACGAGAGATACTTCGACTTGATCAAGTCTGTGACCGTCGAAGACCCGTCCGTCACGGTCGAACGGAGCTCCAATATATTCGTCGACGAGAAACTTGGTTTGACAGACTTCTTCCAGAAAAGGACAGACAGAGCCGGTATCGCGAATATTGACACTTTGCTCTTCGATAATCCGGAGACGGCGGCGGGGAGTATCAACGATTACGTAGCTCGCGCCACGCAGAACACCATCCTCGATGTGGTGGTCCCGAGCGACCTGGACAACGTCTACTTGGTCATGGTAGACGCTGTGTACTTCAAAGGGTTGTGGCAGATTCCTTTCCCCTACGAGAACACGCAAGTGAAGGCTTTCCATAATGACTTAGGCGCCCAGACGGGCGATGTGAACATGATGTCCTTAATGGGCACCTTCAACATGAGCTACATTGAGCAAATCAACGCGCAAGTTCTAGAACTGCCTTACGGCACGGACGGAAGGTTTTCCATGCTGGTATTCTTGCCTGGTCAAGACGGTGTGTTATCAACCGTCATCGACTCCCTCAAGCGCATCAGTTTGACGACCATTTACAAGACCTTCGAGCGTGATTTCATGCAATCGGTCAATGTAGAGATACCGAGGTTCAAAATAGCTTCAGATCTCAATAACTTGAAGGATTTGATGTATGATATGGGCCTGAAAAGTGCGTTTGATAGCCAGCAAGCTGACTTTCCGTTTATATCCTCATACGACTTATATATATCGACTTTTGTTCAGAAAGCGAACATAGAAGTGAATGAAGAAGGTTCGATAGCCAGTGCGGCTACCGAAGCTGGCTTCTCACCGAGAAGCGAACCGGAAAGCTTCAAAGCGGACAGACCATTCTTCTACATGATAGTGGACAAAGAAACTGAGATTGTTTTGTTCACTGGAGCCTATTCTAAGCCTTCTTTGTATTAATAAAAAAATATATACATTTCTTTATTTTATTTTCTATAACATACCAAATCTTCTAATTTTTCCTACAACTGAATATTAAAAATTACTAAGTATACCCGCACATTCTCTCTGCAATTATTAAAAATGAACATGGCATACATAATACTTTCAATTATAATTTAAACATTCAACAATTGGAACGAAATGACATTTTTCAAAGAGGATAGAAATCTATCCAACGGACACCGTACATTTTTCCGTGATAAAAAATAGCCTATGTCGTTATCTGACCCTTCATCTACGTTACAATCCGTTAAGCCGTTTGGACTGTAAAGCATGCTAAAGAAAGGAACATACGTACATACATACGCTCGAAAAATCTTCCTTCTGACGCAGTCAGGTAAAAATAATACTGGACATTCCAGCACCTCTTGAAAGTAACAACAAATGTAGTATGGGATTATGATATCGATATTACTATAATAATTCTATTAGCATTAATTTAGAAGAACCTCCTTCCTTTTCTCCGCATTTTTTACATGACTTGAAGATGTTTCGTGTCAAGAAATACAACGGTTTTAAAAACAACCTTATTGAATCTAGTTTACTACCTATTTACTTTACTCAATAAACATTTCGAAAAGGTTATGCTTATGTAACAGACCTGTCGAATTATATAAAACAATCTCATTTTATTCAGACATGTTAATACAATATAAACTTCCTTAGTTAACAATTTAACATTTTATCATTTTTTATGTTTCCGAGAAATAAATTATATTGCGTTTATGTAGGTAGTGAATAATAATCCGATAAAAAATGTAATATTATCAGGTTTGTGGGTCAAAGTTTTTCATTCGTTTCTTAAACTATAGATAGCAAAATATTCAAAATTGTTATCAAATTTCAGTTACAAGTTAGTTAATTCAGTGAGTTTCGATGTTTTTATTTAAAGTATAAAACGTTTATAATAAAAATCTATCCCATGGGAACCATACATTTTTCCGGGATAAAAAGTAGCCTATATGTTATTCCAGATTGTAATCTGTTTGTTTAATACGATTTTCCATATTATAATAACTTACATTAACATAATGACTATTATGGAAATAAAACAAAAAATATTTTAAAATATTTATTCAACAATAAAAATATACAAAACCATAGTTACTATTACAACTTTAGATACTTCATGAAGATGTTATACAAAATGCCAAAATAAAATATTAAATACCGACAAAAATATATTTAATGCTAAGCGAAATTAATTCAAAATATTCAGCAGATTTAACTTTAATAATGTTTTTACTGGCAATAATTCCCAGTAATGTATTCGTAGAATTACCGTTGAACAATCTTTAATTTCCAAAAATTATAAATCCCATGGAAGTGTAAAATTATCTATATTTTTCATATACCTTACAAGAATGCAATGAATTTTATTTAGACAGTTGTATACAGTTTGACTGTCAATCATACCTGACGTAGAACATTTGCTTATACCTATAGCTTGGATGTTCCCCTAACTTGCTTGCTTTTGGCACGCCAGACATCCTGAGGAATAAATTGAGTCAAATTAGTTGAAATCATGATTCTTTGAGGGTATTATTTTAAGGAGGATAAAATGTATAAATCTGGCGAATATTTTTGGCTGTTGATATATTTTTCTATTCTGGTTTTGAGTGGCTCGATTCGTCGCTTGTATTGAACCACGTAAAGCCCGTTTACATATAAGTATGTAATATTGTAACGTTGCAAATTGAACGTTTCATAATTATGTTTATAATACCTAATTTAAAAGAATTTAACCTTATTATACTCGTAAACTCGTTGTCTCCGAGTGCAATAGTGCAAACTGCATTGAATAAATAGGCGATGCCGTCCGACGGTCAGAGCGCGGCTGCGCTTGGTGTCGTCCACACCTATGTATTTAATTTATACATATATTTTAGTAAGCGTTCACGTTCCTTATTACGTGCCATAAACGTTTACGTTGACGTACATTTTTTACGTGTTTCTATATGTGAAGCTATTACGCAAAATAACTTATTTTGAACATAGTTGGTTTAATAATACCACTTCAAGCACCCCGATAGGGTAAGTTGTGAACAGCGTTACATCTTAATTAAGTAGTAATTTTTAGTGCACCACATCGATTGTTTCACTACGCATTTCTAAATAATTATTATCGTGTGATTTTGCTTGTTGCTAGCATTTAGCATTTATTATCTAAATACTAAACAGAACTTCATCTGCTTTTCTTTTCTTCCTTGTCATTTGTAACTGTAAATTTGTAACTCCGTTCTGATTGTGAACACGTGCACACACTGCTTTGCCCGCTTCCTTGTTCGGCGCGCGGGGTTCACAAATCAGCGGAGCCACGTGGTGACGATTCTAACATGTGACATCATTCACAGGGTTTTCAGATTCGGGCTGAAGAACTAATTAAAGTGTAACACGAATTATAGAATCCTCGAGAAGGTTTTGAATCTGGACCCCAATACACGGAATCACCACAACCCTGGCCTTCCCTGCTACTGCGTGACCTTCTTCCAACATCTGCTTCACCGACAGGGGAGTACCGGACTACGCAGGTGGAACCAGACGGCATAACGTCCCACACCCTTTCTTTGTTTTAATAAATTGTATACGTGTGTCCAGTGGATAAATAAATTCTTTTATTTTAAATAACCCACGACACACCATATTATAGTAATGCCTGATAATATTAACAATTCATCTTCAATAAGCTTACCTCAAGGTAAGAAAGATAACAAGCATAACCATAGCGCTGATAAGGGATTAAATCGTTCCAGTTATAACGAAGATAATACGATTACCGATTCTCTTAAGCGTTCAGTCATGGCAATCATAAGGCTAACTGATAACAGCGTATACGAGATTATGATAATCTTGGAATAGATTGCAATAATGACTTAGTTAGAATTGAACCCAAACCAATCGTCGATCCATTCCACCCATCCATAGTCTTTTTTAAGTCCACTGCTGGACATAGGCTTCCTCTAATGGGTACATTGCTAATCACCGAACCATTATGATCAATGAACAGTTTAGCAGAATTAGGTCCTAGATATGAGGTCTGGCAGAATATCTCGCAGGATGAAAAAATTCATAGAATTTGGCAGCATTTAATAAAATCACCGCAGAAAATTTGCAGGATCAGAAATATTAGTTGTGTTTGACATGAATTGGTATTTTCTAATAGATACATAGGGTAAGTGACGTTTTTTCATCGTCAATCTGATTTGCGGGGTTGTCGACCTTTTTTTTCGCCGTCAAAGTCAAACCTTGACGCGAGCTTTTCAGAAAAACCTGCATTTATACGTATTCGACCGACACCACAAGCACCGGCGGCACATACTTTTTTATTTTATAATAACACTTTCTACACTACACACTCTTTCTACACAAAACACACGAAGACGAATACACAAACAACCAGAATGGAAATCTAAAGTCATCATTTAGATATCTGTCTGGCCGGGGATGGAACCCGGAACCCTCTGCGTCACAGACCGGTATGGTGACTGCTCTGCCACGCGGGTCGTCAAACATACATAAAACAAAGTAACCGTTTACCAAAATCTTGTGTTAATTAATGCTGTTTAAAGTGTAATACTCATTTAATGTTAAAAACTTACATTAATAAGTTGATACCTGTTTAAAGTCAGAGAGATTCCTCAAAGAACAAAGACACTGATCACCTGGTGTGGTAAGGGAGACATACTTATCCGAGGCGTTGGCGACATTCTTGTTTGCTACTTCCATAACATCCACTGGTAGCTACGAATGAATTTCAATTTAACATAAATTCGAAAAATACAATGCAAGCAAAGCCAGTAAAGTAGTGAAGCCAGTAACTATTATAGTATAGTTATTTAATAAGCTAATGCAACCAGACCATCAAGTGCCGAGAGCCGCGGCGATTAAATTTTTACGATGAGTGCTTGTGAAATTTAATACATTCGCTTTTGAATAAAACCCGATAAAATCGTTGCGCATAGCGCTAGAGAATTTTCATTTTGGATTTTAATGTCGAATATCTTGGTATAATTAACCATGTAAAGAATTATAAGTTCGATTCCAAGTAAGGCGATATTCAAGCTTCTGTTCTGTTCATGGAACATAAATACAAAATGTACTAAAAGCTTATAAAACAATGCTCAGACAGGTTCACAAATAATCGGTTTATTCAGTAATATCATCCAATTATACATTAATACGCTTTTATCCACTAGTTTTAAATGCTTCCATTGCCATGACTTTTCAATGATCTATCTGATGACAATTCGCAATTCAAAGCAATAGTATCTAATCCAAAAAGTAATTAAATAGAAGAAGTTTTAATAGGTGACGTATCTGATCAATAACCTGTGATTTATATAAGCTGTACATGAATCAACGTGATGTGATGGTAACACTTAGTATAAAGCTAAGAGTATAAGGTAAATTTATTTATTTACACTGTGCTGTAAATCTTTGATCGTTAAATGTCCAGTGGCATTTTCCACCAGTATTTTCACTTAGGGTTTTAAATTAAAACACTGTTATAAAAATGTTATAATTTGATCATGAGTAATGTGAAAATGAGGACGATTTTTTGTAAAACTATGATATTACAACAATTATTTTTATTATCATGATATTATGACGATAATAATATAATAATTCCAATTGGAGGAAAGAGGAGGAAACTTCATGTCCATTAGCATTGTTCATAATCGATTGCTTTAAATAAAAAGAAATTAAAAATTTACTTCAAGCTACGTATAACAACACAAAGCTTATTACATCATACAAACAGAGATAGTGAATTTGATTGAAGAGATAATTCGTACATACAGGAAGTTACAAGCTAGGTTTATAAAATAAAGCAAGCATACTGTAGCAATTTGGCTGCACCCACTTTGGCTGAGCACGTCAGTTCGGAGCCCGCATTAGCTCGCATACATCGCCCGCTTGCGATTGGCAGTTCAATCAGACCGCTTCTGTATTGCTTGCCGCTATGAAGTGTTCCAGATATCCTGATTGTAATGCTTGTTTTGTAACCTATGTTTGTTTTCGTCTAGAAGTAGAGGCATGTGATTTTCAAAATATATAAAAAAATGAATTTAAAAACAATGATGCTGAATGATTATGAAGAACGCTGAATATTTTGAAACAATTTAATGGCTATGTACTTTGCAGAATGCTATTAAGTTAGGAAATAAGTACTTTGCACCAAATTATTTATATAATATCGTTTATAGTATATATTATAACTCACGCAATGTTAACCGCCCTCCCGTGTACGATAAGTGGAAAATAAAATATATATACATACCATCAACAACACGTGTTTCGCTCCAAAACGGAGTATCTTTAGGGTAAGTTGACTCTACGATGGTTAATCCTTAAGTCTTGACGATCGCTTTAATACAATTTTAATAAACAACAAATATGTACTCTAAAATGAGAATGCATTATAATAATAATGCACTGCTTCACTGTACCGATGACCTGTAAATTCGAAAAAAGCTTAAAAAATACACACATAATTGCAATATTCAAAGATAATATTTCATTTGTCAATCAAATATATTAATAACATAAAGACGAAATTGATTTTGAAATATTTACTCTTAACGCAAGCGAATCTTAGAACGGGAAGCTGTTTTTGAACTAGATCAAGCATGCTCTAAGGCTATTTGGTTGTAGAACGTGTTTCTGGTGCCCGCATTAGCCCGCTCGCATGCATCGTCCGCTTGCGATTGACATTTCAATTAAACCGCTTCTGTAAAATGCTTGCTGCTATGAAGTATTCGGGATATCCTGCTTGTAATAGTTATTTTGTCGCTGACATTTGTAACAATTAAACAGTGTTTAACATTTTCATTGTATCTAGTGATTGTCGAATCTAAACGTTTAAGCTATTAAGGTATAATTTGAAAGTTATTATCACTTAAATAACGTTTTTTTTATAATTTGGAAGTAGTAAAAGGGCATGAAATCAACCTGATGGTAAGTGCCATTGCCGTCCATAAAAATCTGTAACTAAGCGAACATAAGATCAGTATCTTACTTGATATTGGGCGCAGATTCATTCATTGCTACTTCTGAGAACTAAGTTTGAACGCTTTGGAAAAGCATGACTTCCTAACCACAGATTTCAAACCAGAACACAACAGCGCTTAACACTGCTGTTATTAGGCAGAAATAGGTGTGGCGATAGTACCGCCAGAATCACATATATGCCGGTTGTTTATAAGTACAATTCCTTTTAACTACCATTTCTTTACGTGTACTAGTTTTTCTTACTGTTCCTAGCGAAGTTACTAATGTCTTTTTTCAATTTTACAGCCAAGATGCTCACATCTTAAACAAGTTAATCGCTGTTCCTCCCCAAGGCGCATCTGTCTTCATCTTACTGCATTAAGAAATACACTTAACTGGCTACGATCCAAATTCAGTCCGTGTTTAATTATGTAAAATATTTTTAAAATACGTTAAGTTGACTTTCATTTCTGTTTTTATTTCATTTTTATTTCTTATGTGCAATGTTAGTTTTTCTTTTAATATTTTGCAGACGCCTTTGACACAATGGTAAGCATATAGGCCTCCCATGGTATTTCCATCTCCGTTTGATTCTTAAATCAGACATCTAAACGATTACTTTTTTCTATTCCGGCTCTGTGTATACCCGTATACAACACGACACAATACGTTAAATCCTAATGTATGATGGTAAGTATAAAAACATAAAACTTTATCATTCACTTGTTGAAAAAGTATAAACGGATGTTTCATCTCACATTCAAATTTTAAAGTATCAGAGCGGAAATACGTTAAAGAAGCGAGGCTGAACTAAAATCTAGCACTTTTGTTATACTGAGTTAGTTCCTAAAGATTCAACATATAATGATTCTACTCCTATAAGTCTAGAGTTATATATTTATAGGCTCTCGAAACGACTAAACATTATTTGATGTATTTTTGTGTTAATAAGAACTTTGTATATAGTGATGTTTTATATTAAAACACTTTTATCACCCTTTTAAAATCCACAACGAAATTGATTTTTGCGAATAAATTACCGCTCGTCGCGTGCAGTGGCTATAGTTGCATTTAATGCATATTCATGAACATTGTTGATGAGGTGTTGATTGTTCATGAAGTGCTGATATTGCTTAGGAAGATGCTACTGCCCGTCTTCTAAATTGTTTCCCTTAGTCACTTGATAAAATCGACGTAAGAGAGGAGGTTCTGTTTAAGATAAACACGAAATGACATTCTAATATAGGTACACTCACAAACATAATTACAACAATATATGAATAGTCTGGTGAACTAAACTGGTCATAGACAAACAGCAAAATGACAGCTGTACTTTTTTATAGTTTAGTAACAAAAGAGCATTCAGTTCACCTGATTGAAAGTGGCCCATGCCGCCCATCGACATCTATAATCAACTTCAGATAAGATCAGAATTCTACCTAATGCGTTACTACCCCTGAGTCCGAAGTTGGAACGCCTTACATATGTATGTACTTAAGTATATTTTCATGTACGTAAACATTTGACCTTAGCATTGTACTTGCTTATCACCTACTCGCTTGCAGTTAAACAAGTCTTCTCGTATCTTGAAATTAACTAATCGCAATCTTCTATCCGCAAGACAGCGCATCTGACTCTGTACCGCATTAAGGACCGCATTCTACTGGAAACGCTCCAAATATAGTCGTAGTTAATTATGTGCAGACATTTTCGCAAAATACCGCTGGTTGTTACTAAAATAAAAATGTCTCACAGTAATCAGTGTAAAGAAAGTCTGACTGCGTACAACATCTTTCAAACAATTATGAATCGTATTTCACCATTATGTATGTAAGACACCTAAATGATAATTGTTGAATTTCTGACATGATATGTAATAAGTAATAATAAACTTCTTGTTCCTCTCCTATCGGTGGTTGGATAACATAAGGGCGATCCTTAACTTCGAGGCTGCAGCTCTGAAGAGTGACGTGGTGCTGCAGCCGAACCATTCCCTAAGGCTTTTCAACCACGAGTGTCGCCTTCTGCCAATACTTCCAGCGATCTTTCCTTGCATGATGAGTTGGAGCAGTCTGTATTTGTCATTTCTCATGACGTGAGTGAAGTACGTTAAATTTCTGCGCTTGATGCAGTTTATAAGCTCCGGCATCTTAATCAACCTGTTGAGCACAATAATAATGTGTACTATAATGTAATATAATAAAGATAATGTAACCCAATTAAAATTAATTAATCTAGGATATACATATGTAATTAACTAAAATAATTTGATGTATTCAATTTGATAAGTGTGACAACTTTGCATACCCCTGAGGGTAAGAATAATTATGTATATCGTAATATTCTGGAAATAAATGATTTGATTTTGATTTTTTTCATATGTTTTTTTGCTAATGGTAAATAAGAGTTAAATAATTTATTATTCGACTTCGGACCGCAGTAAAGCGATATTTGTGCGCAAACTAATTGTTTACTCACATGATGTATTCCAACTCAGTGCTCAATAATAGGGATGTTATGGAAATGAAATTTCGGATGTGGATATGTATATGTGGAAAAAATTATACCGGTTTTGGATACTGTTACTGATACGAAATTATTTCGGATATCCAATAGTTTTGTTTACGGATAGATGTTTTTAAGCGAAAATTAAAGGAAAATAAAGTGCAACGAAGTACTTAATGATTTAGTTTATTTGCAATTAAGAAACGTGCGCGGGTACTGTTTCCACACAGCCGAGTGAAAACTGATAATTTTGTCTTAGGTATATTTGAACTCCACCCCTATCAGAAATCATAAGATTATATATACTAGTAGACCAGTTCAATAGTCGACATTCGACCATAATTAAGACCATATAAAAACTAAACTTATACATCCAAATAAAAAACAAAAACATTCATAATAGGGAAAATGA
>DWNY01002627.1:0-10821 GCA_018250635.1 Telegonus apastus | reverse complement strand
TTTTCTAAACCGTAACTTCGGACCAATATTAAAATTAATTATTAGGCATCTATTTAAAAGAAAATCAGCTTACTTTGAAAACTAAAGTAAGACTAAAGTCATGCACAGTCGTATTTTACGTATCTTATCGCGACAGTCGCGCCTCCCACAGGTTGGTAATGTGACGCCTTAGGATGTCCAAACGTATAATTTGGGAAGCATTGTTATATATTCTAGCACGGTTTGCAACCCTACAGGCAAGGCACACGCCGACAAGGTCGTGCGAACCTCTTTGTCTTTATTTTGAAGTCGTTACACTTAAAAAAACTCACCGGTTATTCACATGTTCGCGCAACATCAATCTTATAATCAAAGCCGCCTACCATATCATTGTATTGACGTGTATTTATGGTGTGGTTAGATTGAAGTAGGTATGGCTTTGTTGTTATAATTTTATTGTAAAAAATATAAGGTAACAAAGGAGATACGATATGGTTTATCCGCGGAATCACAACAGCACCATTCTACCCTGCATTCATTGTCATATGGCACCGTTCTTATGCGCACGTGGATCGGGTCTGGGCATATAGGACGCGTCAAAACATATAGTATGGTATATGTTCAATAACAAACTTTAGGCTGGCATCTGAATCCGATATTATTGAAACCCCGTCTGAGACCATCTCAAAGAAGATTTTTAGATATGAAACAGTCGTCCTAGTATTAAAACAACAAGGATAGCACCACGAAAACATCAACAATGTTATTTACAGGTTTTCCCATTTCCTACATAAACTTGATTGAAATTCGGAAAAGTAGGTTAGGTACGTCAACAGTCCGACATCTAAGTTGTATTAAATGAAAATAGTTGGACCGCAGGAATCTTTGTAACCTGCACTCGACACGTGCTTCAAACTTGGAATCTCAACTATATAAGCTCAAGTGTAAGTAGATATGTAAGTCCAGTATAAACTCATAAAAGGTCGGATCAGATAGAGTAAATAGAAAAGATTGTTTATTGATATTCATTTTCTCATCATCGCAAGAAATATTGAAACCTACAGACAATGTTCAGATTTGGTAATAATGCAATTCGGTACGTAGGTAATTGCTGCAAGCATGAAGAACACACGAAATACAATAAAGAGAGAGAATTGTGGTCAATCCGCCCATAAGACCTTCAATAAATCTATTGACTGCTGTCCTATGATTGCAACCGGGAACAATGGTTTTATTGTGCCCTCCGAAGCACAGAGTCTCGCATGTAATTGTGCCACTATCGGTCAGGCATCCGAGTTGACCGCACCTCACGATATTTAACTTTCTACATTAGTTGAGGTCAACTCAAGTCCCGGGATCCCAAACGTGGCACATAACTTCCCACTATCTGTACTTTTTAACCGACTTCCCTATCTCTCTCTACGTTTGATGGTAAAATGTTCGTTGATATTTCATACTCAAAGTCAGTCAACCTAGCGAAGTATATCGTATGAGCAATTCTACTAAAGTTAGCCGATAAAGTCGCGCAAACACTTAACATGTTCATGTCATCAGTTATATTATAAATGGACTTAGAGCACGCTACAATGATTACACGTTATTACACGTGACAATAAATTAACGGCATAGGTATTGCTTACATTGATTCGTGTATATCTACTTATGTACGCTTATTTTAATAACTTAGACAGATTTGCTGTAACAAATTATATGTATGTTTTAACAAAAGAGTATCTTAATTAACTTCGTGGACGTTAACGAAAAACAGAAAAACCCACGTGAACAAAGCGTTATCGGATGTCGCGAAAAAAACTTCAGTAGGTACTAAACAGAAGTTACAAATTCAGTCTGATTTCCTTCATTAATGGCATCGTCATTCATCACTCTTCCGTAAAATAAAAGTCTTTTGCAGTCGCATTTTACAGCATCAGTTTTCCAGCTTTCAAAGTAATATTTAGAAAAGCTTCGCTATTCCACAAACAATGGATGTAGACCATTATCATGCAGTTAGCAGATCATGCTCTTTTGCGATTGTGTTTGCTGCGTTTAATCTCGGCTTCGAATATATTTATTTCCATCTATGACTATATCATCTTATTTTGTTTGTTCATCTATACAAATGAATATAATTAAAGTGTCTATTTGTAATATCAAAATAACAACCTTTTACTAAATGCATATGAATGTATACAAGTTACCTATAACAAAAATACAATTTAAAAAAATTGTCCGTCTATCAGTCTGTTTGGTTGAAATAATCTTCTTAACGACTGAACCGATTTTAATGGGACTTTCTCTAGAAGATAGCTGAAGGTCTAAGGCGTAACTTAGAATTGTTTAATTTTTTAAAAAAGCACTAGCGCGCGCTTCACGTACGCGGCCGCCGTCGCGGGCGTTACGTCAGTTGCTATTATGCAGATTATTAATGTATGCTTTTTACTTCTTTAACGAGGGTGAAACCGCGGGGATCAGCTAGTTGTTTATAAAAGCACGAAACAAAAATACATTTAAAAGGTGGTAGGAAAGATGTTTCGATTCCGGCAGCACCACCGCCACACCCATTTTTTACATAATTGGAAAAGGGATAAGCAGTGCTTTATTCTGGTTTGAAGGGTAAGATAAGACAGATGTCGATCGGTGGGAATGGCCACTTACGATTCGGTAGACGGAATGCTCCTTCGTTACAAACATACAAAGATTAATGAATTTTAATCATTTGACGTTCTTTTATTAATAAAACATTGTCTTTTTATTTAATTCTTGAGCACTTTAAAGTTAAGTTATTTTATCAAGCAACATTTAATTTAAATTTCAAACGTTGTGAGCCAGTTGGTAAGAAGTTTCGATTAAAATACATGCAATCGAAATTAATTAAATCCATTCACAATTATGTATGTATTTAATAACGTAGTGGTTTATGAAAGGTTCTTGGGAACTTACGAAAAAATTAAATTGCGGGTTTATTGGTTTTTATGTTTTTTCCTCATAACGAAATTTTTCATAAACGATGTACCTACCAAGTAGCGACTACTGATAAAATTAATTTTGACTACCGAGCATGTTATCCGCGTGACGGTGTGTGGTCAACGACGCCCATGTTGACATCCATAATCGACTTCGATTAATCCTTCGAGGACTATTTAAATCGACCACAAGTGTGTCGCTATCCTTTTAAAAGACTAAGTTGAAATGTTCCATGTGTCTCCCATACGACACTCTGCAAAGAAGAACATAGCAATATACGAGACTGCTGTTATTGGGCAAAACAGGTGTGGCAATGATGCCACCGAAGATGAACCACAAGGAGTTTACCATCTTAACTTTACTTTTAACTAACTTGAACACTCCGTGCTCCGCACTCATCCCGCCTCAGCCATTCGCTATAATCGATTCAGTCGTAATGTACTCAAGACGAGTTTACGATTAAGTCACTCAACTTGTTTATCTGACGGAAGTAGTAGACTATTACATACAAACTACATTATTATTAATACCATTAGTGGATCGTAACTAAACACTAGCGGGTGTTTTTATGTGAAAAGAGTAGCTATGGGCCAAGTTATTTGAAGTTGTCACACTAGCCAATGGCCATCTGTGACAGCTTCGTGGCATAATTCCAAGATTTCGAAGTAACGTAATAGGTATATCTTCAGGCACTTAACCCAAAATTATATGATTAGACAATGCAATTGAAGAGCCACGGAGTCATAGTGCAATAGTCATCATTCAGGTCTGACTCATAAATCAAACATCACAAATATCTTTGACCAAGATATCCAAACGAAATATCCTACCCGATACACCTAATTCAAGCTTTGTAAATGTGTGCTAACCTAAGACATTCTAATTAGGCAACGATACGTAGGTGATGTAAAGCGAAAATCTATATAGTATTGTTACTGTTTCTACCATACCACAAACAGTACCACTTTTGTAAGACAAAATCTAACAGTCGATGTTTTTTAGCTGAATCTGTAACTAATTTGTATACAATTTGGCTGCGGTGTTTTAGCCCGTAATCCACCATAACGGTAGTAGGTTAGCTGTGTGCTCGGGCCCCCCTCGATCGTTGAACTGCCGGTTATATTTAACTGCGACAACACGTGTGTCAGAACACAGCACACAGCTGGGGAGCTCTAGCTCACGGACTGTTTAAAATCAGAAAATATACAACATGTTTCCCAAAACGGGCATAATATTCACGTCATTGTGTACACAATGTCTACATTTTTACGTTGAATGCTTATGTCGGTACTTAATGAATAAATGTGCAAAATAATGAGAGGTTACAACTAGACGTACGTTTGTCGTAAACCCTCATGTTTTATTTTAGTCTTGTAGATACGCCGGCAAAAAACTGTAATTTCTACGGAGTTGTAGTACTTTCGTGAAATACAACGTAGGGTTTTACGACTAAGTGACTAAGTTATAACATTCCTTAGCTTTTTTCATTATTTTCGCTCAAATGTTGCCTGTTTGTTACTCACAATAATATCCTCCATTCGTATGTTGTTGGATTTAATAGAATCAGCAACTTCGATACCGACTGGTACGGCTAGTTGGTATCCAAACTCCTGACATACATACAAACATAAATTCATACAAACAGACAAAATATTTTGTTTGGTATCAAGTTTTCGGCAATAACTCTCTTCTTTATATGAGTATGAAAACGTCTATACAATTTGTTTCTTTTAAAAATAACTGTCTAAACGTTATGTTTTTTAAGCTTTGACGCTGAAATTTCCGGCTCCTGTGAATGAGTCATGTGTACATACTGAATCTTAATATTAGAATTTAAAATGATTCACATACGCGAGAATTTTACGAATTCAGAATTAAACCAATTCCTAAAATTCTTAAATTAAGTCTTAAAATTGAAGTAGAAGTTACGAAGTGCGGAAATGATACCTTGAATATCGCGCTTTCAATCTCAAAACCCCGGCTAACATTGTTGCAATCTTCTATATGTTGATATGTGAAGCAAAAAGTACAATTTTTCGAATACTACGCATACAGAAGAGGATAGGATTAGGCGTACATGAAAGTTCATGAAGAGAAACAAAAGGGATAATATTTATATATTATAACTGTTACAAACATATTAAATAAAGCAAAAAAAACATTCATTGTTTAAATTAGTGACAACAATACTAACAATGTAAAACACTTAAGGTCAACTGTGACAGATGTCTATGTCAAAACTGCGTTATTTGTTTTAAATGCAGCTTCGCAATTTAACCCTCATTTTCCTTACAATTAATGTAATCCTAATGCATAGACGAAACATCATTATAAAACATTTTTTTTATTTGGGTGTATAAAATTTAGTTTCAATTATGGTCGAATTTCGACCATTGCGGCAGGTCCACTAGTACCCATTATTACGGGGGGATCAATGCACTCAAAATCTATCCTAGTTTAAACTTTGAAACTTTCTACATGCTATTATATATCTTTAAAAGCTCTTTTGTCACAATAATATACAATTATAAAATATACCATTAAAATTTAATTATAGCAGGTATAAAGAAATGCCAAAGTTGATGACCGGTGTCTTTGAACTCATGAATCACATTCCAAATATGTTTGAGTAAATCTAATCTAGTTTGACAAATCTAGGTAGTATTAATAACCATTAGGGTAATCGATGGACCATGTAATGGATATCGGCTACCTAAAATCCGTTATTCATAATATTTTGCTGAAATGTTATAAATTATGAATCTGTCGTGTTTAAACGGCTACGGGTCTATGAATATGGCACAATATAAACCAGGGCGCTTTTATATAGGGTTGTTGGGATACGAAGTGAAACTATCCCATGTGTCGGTTCCTACCTGAAGATTCACAATGGCGTTCAATGAACCCCGTGCGACGCCCACCCATGTCATTGTGACGGTTGGCGAGCACTTCCCCTTTGTTACTTTCTGAGGCACACTACGTAGTCTGTGTAATGGTAAAACTGCACGTGCTCCTCTTTGACAATGTTAAGTTGCGCACTTGCGAACAAGCTCGGACATGACACTACTACTGACTTAACAATATGTATGTTCGTTTTCAGTTTTATATGATAACAGTTACGCCGATATTTCGTTTTCATATCGATGGTTAAATCTGTTTTTTTATATCGATATTAGAAGCGCAGCGGTGCTGATGTCGAGTTGGTGGTTTACGTTACGTTAATTTGGTTACCTTCGACTAAGACGAATAGAATTATTTTTAGTATTTGTAATGGTAACTTTCTTTCGTACGTTTCTTGTTTATCGATGCCGTGTGATTACATTGATAAAAACTATTTTTATTTACAGTATGCATACTATATCTGTACCGTATGAAACTGATGCGAAGTGCTTCCGTTCATTTGAACAAAATCGCAAGTTTGAACGCTCCACTGAACCAGTAAAGCCTCTCGGTGCACTGAAATTGTTAAACGTTTTTAATTCTATCGCGTAGACTAGTGAAGCGCTTCCAGGCATCTAGCATTTTTCTCAAGGTCCGTATACGTAAGGTACTTATTTAACTTGACCTAATTCTTCACGTCGCTTCGGTCAAAAATAAATCAAACTAAGCTTTTAGGAAACATTGAATTATAAACAATGTATTTATAACTAATTTTATGTTACATGTATATATTAAATGTTTACCATCCACAGATTTCATAATTAAATCATATCTATGCGAATAAATAAATTTGAAGTTTCTGTTTGTAAGGTCAAAATACCAAGTGTTATTAAATTCATATGAAAGTATACACGATACCTGTAACAAAAAAACAATTGAAAATTTTTTTTAGTCTGTCTGTTTGGTGTTTTATGCTGGGTAATCTTCGAATTGGCTAGACCGAATTAACGGGATTTTCATTGGCAGATAGATCATTTTATAATGCGTTGTATCGGTTACTTTGTTTTGAAAAAAAAGTAGTGTTCCGCGGAATAAAATTCACACCTATAAACCACGACGACCTCACCAGTTATCAGTTGCTATCAGGTACATTTTTTTATATATATTTTATATTTCATTTCTTTAACGCAGGTAAAACTGCGGGGCATAGCTAGTAGAATAAGTATACGCAAGCTCGATGAAACTTAGTAGGTAAGTTTGTAAGTTTAATTGAGCTTGCGTATAGAGACCGTGTATAGACGGTCTAAGCAACTAGAAGCTGCGCAACATACATTACTCGCGTGCCACCTCTACTATGTTAGGATGACTCAGAAGTCCGAAGTAAATATTTAAAATATTGCATGTTGTTGTGTAATATTAATAATATTTCTTTCGGCTCACTCTGAATACTTTTTCAACACAATTCGTACTTGTAATATTTTTTTTAAATACTTCACTTTCTATAGGTAACATAAATAAGTTACTTGTAGGCAATGTATTATCGATTTCTGTGTATGACTAATATTTTTATTAATGCGTAAAGTTTATCATGTAAGCAAATACTAGTTTTTGTTCGTACGACTTCAGTACTGTATTTTAGAAGCAATTCCTGTAGAAGCTAACACTACTTAGTAGTTTAAAAGTAAGGATCGCGCAAACGAAGTCGCAGGCAACTTACCTTTAAGATCCCCAAACATTTATCTGAAAATAACATTATAGTGGCTTTAATGGGTTATCAACCGAAAATTTTAGTAATAAATTAATACAATTAAGTAATCAACCTCTCCGCATTTATCGTTGAATACTCCCGAACGTTTTCAGTACAGTACCTACTACAGAATTAATTTAGGAGAAATTTAATTAATGACTTATAGAATTTTATGAATAGATGAAATGTTAGCGGTATCTTAAATTAATGCGTAATTAATTTCGACGACGCCCATCGCCTTATATTTCGATAGAATACTAATTGCGAATAGTTCAAGGCATTTATTGGATTACAGTCTCAATAAATTGTATTAATCACTTGTCTTATATTTGAATCGGGCTGAATGAGAGTTTTCTTAGAAAATTACTCATTTTTCTTTGATTGAAATTCTCTATCGTCTCGCGTAAGTTAGAATTCCTAGAGTAGTTTATGAGAAATAGTTGAAAGTATCTATAAATAGCATCGTATTAGACTGGTAGACTAGCACTAGACTAAGTAAGACTATCGATTAACACTACAGAGTACTAAGTATGCTTATGATCTATAATAACGTAGAGATCGCAACGTACATACATATTTACCGCACTAAATAATTTTAAGTGCAGTTTCTCGCACCAACTTTTACGGTTACCTGTAAATGACTTATCTATCGAGACAGCCTCAACATGGACTGTATCTACATATATTGACAAATAAGTTGATTTAAATCAAATGCCGTTATTGTTCTTTAGTTCTTTTTTTCCTAATATAAGTGGCCACTACCGCCCATGGACTTCTGAAACCAACCACAGAAAAAGTCACAGTTTTACTTGAGGTTAGCTAAAGATGCGTTGCAAGCTCTGAAAACTAAGTTGGATCCCTTCGGTTAAGTATGTATTATCACATCTTTCATACCAGAAAACACACACAGTACTGAACACTGCTGTTATTAGGCACATAGGTTTGGCTGTGGTGCCTCTGAAGTCGAACGACAAAGGATTAACAGTAATTAGATATGATATAAGTTACCATGAATACACAATATATTAGATTGGAGCAGGCGCTACATGAACGGGATCTCTGTTCATATGGCGCAGTGTTTATAAGAAAATTTACCTCTAGCTGTCACATTTCTAGAAGCGAAGCGCATTTGGTATCGCTTAACTTGACATTAGGGACATTTATAGCATACTGCACGGCGGCGCCTCAACGCAGTGAGCTTCCAACTTAGCCAAGATATAATTTCTCGTCAATCTGAGAGGTCTTAAAAATTTCGACGGAGTTTACGTAGTGCGAAGTCGGGGCAGCCGGAGATATTGATCGTAGTGCGCGCGCACATTCTGGCGAAGTGTACATAGATGATCGTTGAGGCGTTTCGGTGGCGCGCCGCAACAACTGGAGTGAACACTTAGTCCCATCAGAGTGTCATCGACAGGTCTTATGTTAATAACGACCTTGTTGATTATCCCTCTTGCAAAGTTGACGGTCCAATTTTTTTTTCCGCTCCTGAATAAATATTATTTTCGATTCGGCGGTGTCAATTGGATTGGTCTGAACGTACAAGTGTACTCATTGGATAATTTCATACAAATAACATTTGCTAGTAAAATCAGATGAGATCAATTTTATCTCTGTAATTTAAATTCGTGTATACGATACAATTTTATTCGTACACTTCTGTATTAATAAAAATTAAACAAAATAAATTTGCGTCGTCGAGGCGCTTATAACAGTCGTAAGAAATATCAGTGTTAATATTTATCGCTGGCAATAAAACCACGAGTTTTGTGAAGTATTCCATTCGGGATTCAAACTTATAATTAAGTTATAATACCACAGTTGATATAGAGCGGGAGAAAGCAGATTGAACATTTCTCGCAGCCGCTTATCTGGGTCTCCGAGATTAATGGTCTCTAGTTAAATCCCGGGTCCCGCACGGACGCCGCTCGCCACCGACTGATGAACCCCGTATCAATTCCACATTTGTCTTGTGACTCGCTTCATTTGTCCTAGTCCAAGTCCCGTGCTAAGCGCGTTTTTGTTTCGCGAAGCTATTCCAATGGTTTGCGTGGAATTAATCGCAAATGCTTACTGTATTTTGCAAAATAGGGCAAGCGGAAGGGTCTTTTATTGAGGCCGATTAAAACTTTAAAGTGTTTGTAAGTGAAGGCTAATTTAAATAATACTAATAATCTTTTTTTATGATACTGAAATATTAACAATTTATAATCCTTATCGGTCAGCACAAATTACATTGGAAAGGGAAAAAACTATTTTAGTTAAACCTTTACCGAAATAACTTTATCTAAAATAACTCAGGTTATTAATAGATGGGGTGGCTGATTAAAACTATTTAATCCATGTTTCAAGTAAGTTTTACAAATAGGATAAAAAGACGTCGAATAGGTAGTTAAATATTTTTGTTTGAGTTTTTTTTATTTTGTTTTTATTTTTGTTTTCTTAATACATAATACCTTTTTTATAACTAATGGCAATCTCGGAATAAATAACCAAGATGGTCACGATGAGTCTATGCATGTAATATAATTAGTATCAAAATACTTTTCTACTTCTTGTAAACAATCTTGGTGTAATCATCAATTGTATCATTTAACCAGCTAAAATGGTATGTTCTACGTCAATATCTATAGTTCAGTTTCGTTTATCTTTAAGCTTTACGTTAACATTGCACTGTTTTGGTACAGTCATGTCTTTTTCGGAAACGTTTATAACATGCATACAGTGATTTAAAACTCATTCGGTGGGCGTACCCAATAACGTGGGAGGCGGACTCGCCAATATCCTATTAATTTTGATGCGCTGTATTTTACACGGGAAAATATCGCATCGGAAGCGAAGCGGCCAATTCATCGCAGTTAATTGATGTCACGACAATGACCGTGTTATGAACCCATCAAAGGCAATAAAGAGCATTTTGTGCGTACCCATTACGACGGTTACGGTCGCGAGTGTACCGCGCTCGGCATACATTCGTACACATTACATTTTGATACGCCCGTCGCGCTAAGACGCAGTATGTACATATGACACGTTCTCGTAATAATTACCGATCTCTGGCCTCTGTGCGATATGATACGATATAATACGATTCTTCAATGCATCATCGTTGACCTATTACAGTCCTAATGTTTAACACATGTAGGTACATGATATGCTAACTAGACAATTATCTTAAAAAACAAAAACCCGACTGCTTAAAATGAATTCACTTTGATACCCATACTCATTTGAGACCCATATTGGTATGATAC
>DWNY01002626.1:0-10821 GCA_018250635.1 Telegonus apastus | reverse complement strand
AAAATATAAAAAAAACGGCTGGACATACATAAAAATAATAATAATATACATGACAAATAGATAACCTCTTTCCTTTGGGAAGTCGGTTAAAAAAGATTCAGTCTGATTAAAAGGGTGATTAAAAGAAGATCGTAATACCCGTCCGTCCGCAAGAGTAATTCTTTTAGTAACCTCATTTTCGTACTATTAATACTATCTCACCAAATCACAAATCTGTCTATATTTAAAGTTGTATGTAAAGTTCAATATTTAAAGTTGTATGTAAAGGTTTCCATATGCAATTACTTAGCTTTCTCTGATTTAAGCGTTCGGTAATATGTTTTTTATCTTGATTTAAAAATACATAAACTGTCAGTTAAGTACTCTCTAAGGCGACCGAAGTGTTTCAAGGCTGTATTTCGGTGCAAGCAAAGATCCAAGAAAGTCCAATCCACAGAAATATAGAGATTTTGTTAATACAGTTTTCCAACATAGACTTCTTTTCTGCTCGACCTTGCCTTAACTAAGCTACGTCTGTTCATACGAGTTCATATTGATTTCTTTCTATAAATACTTTTGGATTGGGTTGAAAGGTTACCTCAAAGGTGACCTACTTAGTTTCAATTATTTGCTTATTAGTTACGTTCTTTAAATAGTCTACAAAGGTACCACAAATCGAATTATCATTTGATAGAGCCTCCATAATAATTTATGCTCGTGTTATGTAATTGGTGTCAATCATAAACCATTTATGTAAATAGAAAAAGTAGGGTTTCTCGGCCGTCAATTACTATTTATACACGGAGTGACAACAACACTTTCTTTTCAATGTTAATGCACAGACAGACATTAACCAATATGTAGGAATATGAATATTTATGTGACGCCAATATTTGACAAGGTGATAAGTTGTATATTTCCACTTGATAATTACATTTCACAGTGTAATAAATTTGATTATTTTATTGCACCAAACCAGACATAATCGAAGATAGACACACGGATTCGCATCAAACGAAAGTGTTATGGCTGCCAATCGTTAAAATTTCACGCTTTTTGTCTATTTTTAACAGGCGTGTTGATTTACAAATACAATAGAGCTCACGGTGTCTTCTCCAGTGAATGCGAAAACAATGCGATACAAAAAAGTCGGCCAAGTGTGAGTCGGATTCAAAAGAAGGGTTCGGTAAAACGGTTAGACGTTTTATGTATTTCCACTAAATGGCAAAGTAATGTGAAAACAAACGGTTTAACTATTTTTGAAGCTATAGTAATATACCAAAAAAAGGTCAATCTATTACGATTCATAAGATAACACGAACAAAACGCGTCAAAATGACTTCTTTTAGAGTGTCCCTTTGGATTTTTAATGTTTATTATTTTAAGTATTTGGTCTTATACTTAGAAATACAGACTCCGTGGTAATTTTAGATTTCTATTACATTTTGAAAAGTTACAGCCTTTTGAGTTACGGACATACAGGGATGATTTTATAATAGGGTTTTGTTGCTAATCTTCTTTGACGGAACCCAAAAAACTACGAATCTCGACACAGTGAGACAGTGACATACCTACATCAGAGACTGTCAGTTAACATTAGGAATCTGATCGTATGTATTAATTTGGTATTAATGATGATACGACACAAACACGCGATGTAAGAGAGATCTATTACGGATTAAACCGACTGTACAAGCGTGAAGAGTACGATTTATGTTGTTGAAAGAGTTTATTCAATTGAGTTAATAGCGATGTGCTCTTAGCCGTATAGTTTATGTTGCAATCAAAGATATTCAAATCCATTTGCCGATCTTTAACATTAAGGAACATCGGCAGTAGTTGAGAATTGGATGATGACGTGACTAAATTTCATACGTGCTTTCGTGCTTCGACAGGTACGTTATACCATCTGTAACCATTACAATGTAATTCTTGCCGCCAAAACAACAGAATTGAATTCATAGAAATGCAGATATATTCATCGTACGAATCTCAATTTAACATTTAGGCTTTATTTCATCAAAATCGATCTACTCTATCAAAAGTTATTACAGATTATAATCACAAGTAACTTTTTTTAAACTGGATTACGTACGTACGCGAATCATTCTATCTTAGTGGACTAGATGGCGTTATTGTTAAAATACCACTGACGCATGGGCAAACTTCTAAATACAAATGGCAGAACAACGTTCGCCTGGTCAGCTGGTAGTATAATAAGTATAGTTTTACTGTCGATCGCGGTTATTGTCATCAGATACCAGGGAACCCAGGCTGTTTAAAAAAAACGGGAGAAGTTCACCTTTAGGTTCCTCCCTCCAAAAATCCGAATTGGAGCAGCGTAGTTAATTTTCTCTGGTCTCTTCAGGTTGTTGATATAGTACGAGTCTGCGAATCCGTCGAATTAAGGTTACACCTTTAATAATTTAATACACCTTTATAAACTAGTGTTTATAACACTGCTTCTCAAAGTTAAATAAGAGTAGAATATAATCAAGATGACACATTTTAACTGATTTCTACATTGCATGTCTACAGTAGATTATGAAAATTAATTATGTACATACTAGATCTTGCTCGTTTTTTGCGAGATTAAGTCAGATTATATATTTCGCTGAGTTTCACTTCTTCATTGAATGCAATTAAAGGTTGCGTAACCGTTCGAGAATACGGAAAATAATTACCATACATACTTAATTGTAATTTTAGTCCAATTATAAGTAAATACACATAAATCTTAGAAATGACTAATTGTATGCAAATGTAAAATTCAGCTAAGTACAATTTATTCCTATATATTAATAGTGATGGTCGAAAGTAATTCTTTCTGAATTATAGTAGGTATATGAGGCGTTCAAACTTAGTTGACAGTGGTCCTCTGAGGTTGTAACATATCTTGGGCAAACTCAGGCCAGACTACTTTTACAGTTGGTTGACTGAATGCCCGTTTGCTACCTCTGTTAAGGTATATGAATGAACCTCGGAATAAGGTGAATCACCTATGGTGAGCTATAGTCGCGTTTTAATTATTTTGCTTCAGTACCATGGACCATTTTTTGGTTAATTTACTATTGCGTAGAATTCAATTATTTCGGAGCATACGTACGAGTATCAATTATATTATGAAACGTCTAATAGTACTTGAGCAATGCAAACAGCGAATCACTACGAATTACACACATCATTTCATTGCATTATAGGGTTGCCACCGATAGGTACTATAATATAATTAGTATGGTAATTTTTATATATTATAGAACGAAGAATAATTATATTTTTGTCGGTATTTCAGATGTTAAAACTTCAGGGGCCCTTCTCCGAAATAGCTTTATGAAGCAATGATTTCCTACAATTCGAAATGGGACAGGAAAAGATATCGTCAGGATATGATATTGTCTGTGAAACACCGTCATCAGAAAAAAGAAAAATCTAGATAGATTTAGCGAAATATAAGTATATTTACTAACTATATTTTTGGGTAAGAAATAATGATTTCGCAATGTTTTTATACGAAATACTTATAATTTAATATAAAAGAGGTGGCAACCCTAATTACACACATAATTTCGTTGCATACTACAGCCGTGTAACCAACTAAGCTAGACCCCAGTTGGCAACGGTCATCAAATGGGTTAAAAGTGGAGACGCTTCGTCATGGGGTCTTTTAGAATGGTCGGTTTACTATGCAATGCTTGTGTTATACGGTCAAGGATGAGTAACATAACGTGTACGTGAGAAAGAATTTGTTTTGATTCAAATGACACTGTACTTGTATACATGGGTATTGTTACCAACGCTTCAGCAAGTCAATATAGGATTATTAACTCATAATCCGATCCGTGATCGTGTAAAATATTTTTTTTAAATAAAGCTTTACATAGCCCTGAAATAAGGACGACATAATTAGACGTTGCTAATTATAGCTGAGCAAGCTAGGTCTTCTGATTATTTTTTACACTGATTATTGTCAGGCAAACACAAAAAAAGAATCTTAATACCTACATATTTGTGCAAATTCAAGAAATGTAACAAAACACTTGCATAAAATAAACAACTATAAAAAGAATGTTGAGAGTTTATTAAGCCTCGTTGCTCGTATTAATGTTATCGGGTCAAAAATAAAATAAGCAATAAATTGAGAAGAAAGTAAAACGAAAGAACAGACTGCATTGGCCAGTCAACCACAGTACAGGTTTATATATTTCATATCCTAATTACTTATATTACTGGCACTAGCAGACCAGGTGAACGTTGTTCTGTCTTTTGTATTTAGAAGTTTGTTCGTGAGTCATTGATGTGTTTACAATAACGCCATCTAGTCCACTAAGGTAGAACTATTTGGGTACTTATGTAATTCGACGTAAGAAAAGTTACTTCTGATTTTAAATTGTAATAACTTTTGATAGAGTAGCTTTATTTTTAAAAAATAAAGCCTTAATGTTATGTTACGTTTCGTACTATGAATATATCTATCATTTGAAGTAATTCAATCGCGTTGTTTTGGCGGTAAGCAATTTTAAACACACAGACATCGAGCGCGAGTTACATTCTTGTTATATATACAGATACAGATAACGGTAATATAATCCAAACCATTTTTTATTAAATAGGATAATCTATTGTCCATAATATATTTTGTTATATTATCCACAAGTTTTAAAACCGTTGGCCACCCTGTGCTTGGTATTTTTTGTTAGCATTGTCACCTGCCTGCGGCACGAAGACCTCGTCCCGGTGAAGGGTAGATAATAATCATTTGTGTAATTGTTTTTTGAATGCGCAAGTAATTATATTCTTAGCTTGTCTAGATGCTGATGTCATTGACCGCTTGTGTGAAGTGACGTTGCAAGGTACTTTTATTGTTTTGTCCCAATGATTCCTTTATTTTCTTCCTTCGTTGTGTTTTAATTTGGAGACAGGTGACTCAGTCGCCACGAGCTGCTTCAAGTTAATCCTCAAATGTAATGAACTGGGCATTTGTAATCGGTTTTAAGTAGAGCTCTATGTTGATAATATTTGTTTTTGGGCGCCAATATCAATATCTGCTTGTTCATTTCATAACAAAAAAAACCGTAAAAAATAGTAAATAAAATTTAAAATATTGCAATTTAATCTACATGAGGTATTTGAAAGGCGTATATAAATTATTACATAAAAGAGTGCATATATGATTTAGGAGGTATTAAACTAAAACTAAACAAACACTATGTCATTAATTAGTCATTAGAGTTGGAAAATCCGTTAATATAATATTCAACAAAAATAGAATGTGTCACTACCACAGTAATGTTATAATTTAGTAAGCATACTAAAATGTTTATCGACTTAGTATAAGTATTCTAACCACAATACATGACACTGGCCTTTTAATAATACCAGACTAAACTGAAACAACTGCCTACAAGGTTTATGCTATGCGTAATACCTACAGTTGTAGGTGATTTTTTACTATCGTATAATATGTAACGTATCCATAATTAACTATGACCGTTGGTATTTCTGTCTGATGAAGCTTTGAATGACAATAAATAACCTTTAACCGATTATTTCTATGATGGTGGCGAAATATTGTTAATAATTAACACGTTCATAATACTATCTCATGACACGCGTTTGAGTTGCCTCTAGCAGTTTACAATGTTTTGTTGGGACTTTTACATGAAAATTGATATCATTTATAGGTCTTCGTAACACTTCAATATAATATAATAGGTTATCTGATATCAATAACACTATTAATGCAAACCAGTTACATTACAATCGATAGGCTTTTTATCTGTCATCTTAAAATAGTAAAAGTTGATAGAGGTTTTACTGTGTAAAGGGATTAAAGACAATCTTTTGGCATGAGAAAGGTGGATTCAAGTTAGACGCCTTTCAATCTTAATCGTTCAACACGCCCGAACCGCGCACGCAACATTGCATAAGAAGTCATGCCAGGCGTTGTACGTACTTCTGCTTATACCTGTTCTGGTACAATGTCTTTACAGTTCATGCATTTTGTTAAAGATGTAATTATGACAATATGTTTATATTAAAGGAAACGTTTAAAGTTATATCGCGACTTGTGACTAGCCGTCATCCGTTTATGTCGTCTGATGTTAGGTGGTGATGTTTTATTTTATAATAATAGATAGTATAGTACATACAGGAACAATGTTTTCCCTTTAGTGATAACGAATAATACAAGTATGTTCAATCAATTGTATACAGTTAAGAATAAAAATGTAAACGCCGAGAGAAAACAAGAATTCGATCGATTGCTAAGCTAAGAATCAAACAGCGCCATCTCCTGGTGGATTATTAACTTAACATTGTTATTTGTTCTCTGTTGCCTGTACAGATGGCGTTATTCCCGAGCACAACACTGTGATCTCTTAAAAATTATTGTAGAATAATTATTATAGGTATATGTACGCAAAATAATCTACAGAAAATTATACAAAACTTACCCTTGTCTCCACTCGGCTTAGGCGACTTGTGCCACTGATGCCTGACTTTCTGTGACCAACTTATAGGACTTTTTCTTCCACGACTCCTTTCCCGCACTCTGAAATTTATGACCTCCATTCTAGTATATGATGAAAATAAAAGAAACTCGCACTAAATAACAGTATTTCTGCGTCCCCTGCATTATGTTAACTGTGCCAATCGTAAACACAACGCTAATATCAAGCTGATAAGCTTGTTTGCTTAACTCTTTGGAAACTGTTATTGCTATATGGATACACCCTATAATTTTAGGTCATCCTAAGTGTTACGCTTATCGTAATCTATATCCAAAATGTATTTTGCATAAAATTCTTCATTAAGTAGTTAACAAATATATTGCATACAAGCTAATTAATATTTATCGTGGTGGGTCTAATAAATAATTTCTTTTTATGGTACAAAAAATGAGGTCACAAGATTACAATTTCTGTCTCACTACTGAAACTTATGTATTCCGATTGATTGATATATATCGATGCAACATATGTACAATTTTCTTAGGAGGTGTTCCAATTTAATCCTCAGAAGTAGTATTAAGGACGATACGCCGCTTTTTTATGTTATGGAAGCA
This sequence comes from Telegonus apastus, assembly GCA_018250635.1. Lineage (NCBI taxonomy): Eukaryota > Metazoa > Arthropoda > Insecta > Lepidoptera > Hesperiidae > Telegonus > Telegonus apastus. The sequence continues at coordinate 3,779 of DWNY01002626.1, read as the reverse complement.
ACAGCTGCCACGGCCACAGATGAATTACTACCCCTGAAGACTAAGTTGGAAACCCTTCAAAACCAGAACACAGCAGCGCTTAACACTGCTGTTATAACGCAGAAATTGGTGTGGCGGTGATGCCGCAGGAGTCGTACCACAAAGGGTTACAACACCTTTAAAACCGTCTTAATCGCTTTTACCACTTTCATTGGACTTATTAAATGAAAAACACTTACATAATAATTTTTTGTTCTTCAGTCTTTTCCTCGTCGGACACATCCACCCAATCATCACTCCGATCGCTCCTGTCGCTTACGCTTGTCTCGCTGCTCGGCACCTGGAAGGCGATTTCCTGTCCATTGTAACTCACGACGGACCTCTGGCCGTAGATGCTGTTCGTCTTCTGCTCGCTGGACAACGTCGACTGACTAATGTTCGACACCGTGTCAAAGGAAAGACGCTTCTGGACAGCTGACGCTAATTGCTTCTTCAAATTATGCCTGAGTTTCACCATGCTGGGACTATTGGGGATACTCTCGTAGCAATGCGATAAGGACGCTCCATCACCATTTTTGATGGTGTCATAAATATTTTCTGTGTCATTGTAGCTTGTATAATCTGATGACACGAAGGAGTGCCGGTGGCTGTAGCTGGGACTACTTTCCTTTGATTTTGGTGGTCTAGGTGGAATTTTCTCATAAATCCTCTCCGAACCAATTTTCTCGTAGCTAACGGTTGATGTTCCGCTGACTGACTTAGTGATAGTATAATTTTTATTGTTAGTGTTAGTTGAATATGGTTTGTAATCTTCAGCAATCTGTATTCCTGAACTGGAGGTGAGACAGTAGGGTTTCACCGGTGACTTGCAGTACTCGTATCCGTCATCACTATCACCGTCACCTCGCGTTCTTTCTTCTAACTGGCTTTCGCAAAGTTCGTAGTTATGAAGACTACTCTCATCACCCTCCGGATGCGATCTCATTTCTAAGAGGCACTGATAAATGTTTTCTTTTTCCCGTCTTTCATCTTTATGTTCTACAGGTATCTCCGGTAATGGACAATTTATTTTAGAAGATCTATCGCTTTTTACAGTTATAACAACTACATTTTCAGCGTCCCGAGGTTCTAGAGGTTCGTAGTCATCTTCAGCAATTGACTCCGTTTTCGGTTTAGATGTATAACCGATAAGCACTTCTTTATTATAAGCCTCTATTAGGTTACTCTCAAAGTCTAAATTAGGATCACAATTATTGTTGATTTGTACAGTACTTATTTGTGATTCATTATCATTTTTCGGTTGAGATTCGTCTTTCAAAGAAACTTCATTTTGATTTTCAGAAACCGTTATTGTAGTACTATTTGTTACTACACTAACTATACCATAAACACTATCAGACATAGATTTCTCACTATCAGAATAAATTTGAGTATTACTCTTCCTCCGCCATAAAAAAGATTCATTAGGTGTGATTGTAGACTCAATTTCTTGATATGTGTCTGTTTTTTGATGTTCTCTTGCTGTCAGTTCTACATTACGTGTTGCAGTAGCTACATTTTCATTAACATCTTCTTGGATAATTTCTACGGCATGTAAAGGTAACTTTTCCGAGTGAATATAATTAGTTTTAAACTTTTTTCTATCGTAGATTGGTTCTTTTTTCTTAAGAATATTTAAAGGTTGTTGATGTTGTTGTTGTTTTTGTTCAATTTTATGTACAGGTAAATCATGAACAGTAGGTTTAATTGTCTTTATTTTTGGAACACCATCTTTCACTACAAGATTTTTGGTTAACACTAACGATGATTTCTTTTCAGGTACTTTCGGTTTTTCTTTTATAGGAATTGTACTAGGAATTTGATTAGGCTTTCTTCTAATTGTATTATTACTAATTGACTGGGCACTGATTTCACATTCAAATTTTTTGATAGCATTTTTCACTCCAATTGATTCAGAGGATTCAAAAGATGTTTTCGGCGGCTCATTAGTAATGTTTTTCGTCGGAGTTCCATCAACAGAATCAGATCCACTTTGTTGTCCGCTAGAATCCTGATACTTTAACCGTTTCTTAGGAGACTTTGGAATTTTTGTACCATCAGATTTTGAACGTATGATGCGAATTTTACCTGATGACCCGTCAGAAAATAAAAGTTTGTCAATTGAGTCCATACTCGAACATCTTTTTTTATTGCTGCGTTTCTTTGAACTTCTTCTATGACGTAAAACTATTTTTATATTGGGACTTGAGCTTAGCGTGGAAGATGGAGTAGAGCTGTTACTGGCGGAGCATCGGGTTACTGTTTGCAAGTCTTCCATGGTTTTGATTAATTTAGATTGCTTAACAGACTTGTTGTGAGATCCATCATTCATTAAATCGTTGAATTTTTTAGTCAGTTCGGTCACCTTGCTGCTTGTGATAGTCATGGTCTTGGTAGCTAAGGGAGGTCGACGATAAGAAGCTGAAGCACTTTTTGTTTTAAAACTGACTTTCCTTTGCTGTTGTTCCATTTTTTTCTTCACATTAGACGATATATTTTTTTGAGTATTGTTTTCTTTTAATTTATCCGTCGTTTCTTTCAAAATTGTCCCTCCACCCGTGCTCCGAGAGTCTTCGCTTTCGGTAGTAACAGCTAATTGTGCATAGTGCAAAGTCGGCTCGGCAATTAACCTGCTAGGAGGCGAGGAAACCGGCTCAACAGTGAATTTTAAAAACGCCATCTTTGCTTCATTAACTGATTTTGGCCTTTCCCTAGGAGTGAATAGAGGTTGAATAGGCACTGAATAAACACATTTGTCATTATTGCTTTGCTTCTGTTTGATAGCCATTGTATCGGTTTCGGGTAAAATAAAATTCTTCAGCAAGGCCTTTATCGTCCCGTGCTCCCTGCCGTCGGCCTTGAAGCTCTTGATTGATGAAATCAGGTTATTCGTGGTAATCGATTCACCTTCCATTAGATTGTTCAATAACATTTGTGCTGAATATCTCTGACCGGTTTTCTACGCCATCTGAAACAATCAAAGCGATAGAGTGAGTGTAGGAAGTGATTAATTGGATACGTAACCAAATTTAACATGTCTGTGAATTGAAAGGTATTTTTGCATGTTTATGTTATGTCATAAAAAAGAGGTGTTAAAATGACTGATTAGCTATAAACGAGAATATATTTAGCGTCTCAGCGAGTTAGTGAAAGTATGTGGTTTTTGTAGGGACATTTGTTTCCACAATTTTCCGTTGCATTTCTGCGGCAAATGCCATTGTTGCTGTACATATAGTCCCACGCGATTGCGTCTTCGATAAAACAAATGAGCGGTGCTAGTAGCGTGTGACATTCTAAGATTCTAGAAAAGGGATCGCACAGATCTGGTTTTTGCGTGTCTTAGTAATTGTGAGGATAGAACGTGATGTGATTGAGCAATACAGATATGCATCACTCATGACGTGATATACAACTTAAGAGCCCTGACAGAGGTTCAGTAAAACCGGCCATTGCATTGTTTTTAACGTTCAATACAATCTATCAAGCCTGTCCGATATGGTCCGAGTTTGCTATTGTCATGACATATGTGAGTTGGTTTTAGATTGCAATGTGTGAAATATTTTTATAGAACTTCTATTCTAAAAGTGGAACGTAAAATTTCACACACTATGAATTTTAATATAATAGGTATGATAAATAATGAGATGGTATGTATTAGTAAACACTACTGCTTTTATTTTTTTTAAAGTCAATAAATGCTAATCTCGTAAAATGTATTGATATATTATACATATATGGTACATTTTTAATCTTCAAACAAT
>DWNY01002625.1:0-10823 GCA_018250635.1 Telegonus apastus | reverse complement strand
GTAGTACTATGATAGGCATAGTTGTGAGCTGTTTGTAAATATAAAAAAAGAGGAAAATTTGTATGTTTTATTAGAAAAATGGTATTTCATCTATATGTTAATACGTGAACCGAAAATTTTCGGAACCTTTTTACGAATACTGCGCACAGAGAGGAGCATGATATTAGATATAGTACATATAAAAAAGACGAGATTTTTTATAAAAGGAAGCAGCAAACGAGTATGCTATGCACCTGGTGGTAAGTGGTCAGTGCCGGCCATGGACACATCTAATCAACCCCAGATAAGATCAAGAGTCCTACCAAAACCAAAAATGCGTTGCCACCCCTAAAGACTAACATGGAACGCCTCCCTACCACACAAGCACAAATGTGAATTACAAATCACATTCGTGTGGTAGTGTATAACATATGTCACATATGTGGTATTTGTGTGTCATATTACATATGATATGAGTGTAAAAAGCAATTAATGAGCCCTAGTTTCGGCTACCTACATATATGTCATGTGTAGGCACAATTTCCTAGACGCAGTTAACGTGAGTGAAGACAATAAACGTCAGCGAAAGTGAACCAACGTGCATGATATATCTCGAGATGAATATGCAATTTTTCGTTTGGAACGAGCAAAAAATATCAATTCTCTATGCTCGCTAACGACTGTAAGACTGCAACACGGGTCATTATTACTTCCTGCGCTAGTTTTTCAGATACACACAGACGTGTAATTAATGAGGGAGAAATGTTATCTTATTTATGTGTAGTTGTGATTATCTTCTATGATTCTGGTGATGCATTTTTTTCAGTTGCTTCCGATTTAGTTCTAGTAGATTTGCTTCGCTTATTATTATCTTGTTTTTCATTGTCTATATTATTTTATAGAAACAAATGTGTGAAAGGACTTTCAAGATCGTTTAAGATTCGAAAATATTTTTCAATAAATACCGATAATTTATTATTTTTAAGTTTTGGAGTGTTATCGTGCAAGTCCTTATTTGCACGTCAAAGCGTATGGTTTGTACAAGCTTGGGCAAAATCCGTTGTCTTATTTATTTTTTGCTTTAAACTATTAGGTACATGTTATATCAAGTACTACTGCTCGTGAAGTAATGTAATTAAATATGCTTAAGCCAAAAACATGATTCTGGGAAAAAAAAATTGTAATATGTAATGAAAATGCAACTTTTTTACATAAAAATTGCAGTGACGTGAAGTACAAATCTCTCCGAAATGGGTTGAGCACTACACAGTATGTTTACAGGGGGCTTACAAAACGCAGGGGCCTTATTCGCTACGACCTGGTAGGTACGTAACGCGCTCACGTTATTGCCTGTTATACAACTGCTTGATATCTACTTTTGTGTTTTTATCGAAATATATGTTTTTGATAGTTAATTGTAAATAGACTCATACGATATCACAACGTTGTTTATCAAAATATTGCCGCAAGTGATTTTTATTTAAAATAAATATTTTAATAATTAATTAAACGCTGTTGACAATCATCATTAAGAAAATAAAGTCGTATCCTCTTCTTTTGACTGATTTTAACTTGTGAGAAGAAAAGTCTTATGCGTTTTTATGTCGCAAGTCGTTTAAGATTTAGTTCTGAGCAAGTTATGACGCAACACGTTATAGGCATGGAATCTCGATGTCATAGGGAATCAATTCCCAGGGTAAACGGGATACGCGCCTAGCACGGTGCAGGAACATGGGAAAATACATTTCAAGTTATGGCCCTGTAAAATAAAAATTATGTGTCAAGTGAACTAAATGTAAAGGAAAATATGTAATAGTAGTTTGAACTGCATATTTGACATTTACTTCGTATGCCATATTGCTACGTACGATACACGTACGATTAATATTATAACTAACTTTTTTCCCTTTAATAAGTAATGAGTCTTCCATAAATTTATGTATTCTTTGGTAATGGACACATAAAATTCAGTATAAAATAATGTGAAAAATATAAATACTTGCGTTGCTGAAACTGAGTTCAATTTTGATAGCTCGCCCGTCCCAAAACTTTTCATTTATTTAATAGTTTTGTTTTTAGATAATATATTATTGTACGTAAGTAAGTACTTCTATAAAGTATAATATCATGTTTTCGTGTGTTGTATTAAAATGCCAAACTTAATGTGCCTTAATTTTATGGGGTCTGTAAGTGCGATCCCTTGAGATCTGCTTTCAGAGGAGCCACCCTTGTGCACAGCCCTCGGCTTCAACGCCGATGGCTTTGTATAGGTACAAGTTAAAGTAAATCCATAGGGATTGGTCACGAACTCTTAGTACGGGACGATACTACGTCGCACTGAGCTACAATCGATATTCAATCACATTATCCCATTAGGGCCGTAAGCGAGACTCGTTACGTGGGCGCAAATGACGTTTCCGACTTAAAAAACGGTGAAAACTTCAATTTGCTCGTCTCTTTATCATGCTGGACGGATACTCGAGTCGAACACTAAGGTACCTAGTTAATTTCTCGTCATGATAGAATATGTATGTAAAGAGTTGATCCTGTGCTGGCTATAAAGATTCGTTTGTATAATATACTTCGTTCAATACGCATAATTATTTCTCGGAACTTTAAAGATAGTCAATCCTACGTCTAAAAAGAGAATTATCGTATCGTTGATATAATCGTATCTTCACTTTTTAAAGGTGGGATCAGGGCAAAGACGAAGATACAAGCATTTAAACAGACAATAACATATAGAAATTTTAATTCTCATTATACTGCCATAAGAATCGAGTCCCGAATTTATGGTGCAACGATATATAGAACGTTTGATAATATCGAGTCTGAAGACATTTTGATAAGTAACTATCTATATTTATATCAATGTTTACATCCTCTGCAACACTACCTCATACCTGGAACCTCAACAGTATCAGGTGTGTGTAGGCAAACTTTTAATATTGCAATTGTCTACAAAAAGGTTCTCATGCATTTTTTATTGATTTCATAGGAGCGCTTTACTTTTTTATGTTACCAAAAATGAAATACTAACCAACTTTTCGGCCGGAAGTGTGCACCTGTATTGACGATACATTTAACAGCTTTTATTTCAAGGGGCTAAACATTTGTTCGATAAATCGTAAAGGTGCACTTCCAAGAATTGCGTCCGCCGTGACTGACGAGCGTGACGTTTACGTCGCGAAAATCGTTAGTATTCACAGACACTAAACACTATGAACTGAACTTTAGGACTTTGCGTGATAGACGCATGCGATCAACGTTTATATTTTCGTAGTATTCAATAAAATATAATTTGACTGGACATTTACAAATCGTTACTTATATATTTTTGATTATACTACTACTGTCGAGTAATATTGTCGCGGTTGACTAGAGATTTATACGGGGGAACAGCAGCGCGCGTCAGTCGCATGGTCGCAACTCTCAGAAGTACACCTTTACTCTTTCTCGACGTTATGCCTTTTATTTATATACAATGGTTACGGCCTGTGTAAGTATTGATATAAGGAAACGCGTGCATCAGTCGTACGGTTACCGAATAAATATACTTAATTTATTCCTATTGTTACCTTTAACTTTTTTGTCCTCTTACATCTTTTTGGGAAGTTACGTTTTTTGTCGAAGATGTGTCGGTGTTTTATTGTGTAAGTTATTTCGTAATATTTATATCCTGTAAAGTACAGTTTTAATTTGAAAAATAATAAAAAATATTTTGAGTTGCATATTAATTTGTTTTATACGAATTGTAACCTGTTAAAGATAAGATAAGATTGGCTAGGTATAGAAACCTGAGGAAACCTTGTAGTAACGCTTTTAGTGGCCTTTTAATAGTTAGGTATCTCTGGCTCGCTATAAACCCAGCACTTAGCTGTGTAAGCTGCTGTTAAAAGGCAAAAATGGATTTAGTGGCAGACAACCTCACAGAACTTACCTATTGTATCTGTATTCTAGCTATTCTTTCTCTCAAGTTATTAGTCTACACTGCTGTTTACTATTTCTTCTTTTGATATGAAAACCCGGAAACAAAAGGTATAAAGCGATAAATGTAGCGCAAAACCAATCATCGTTCAAACATTAACACCTGCATCATTGTTAACGTCGATTCTATCGATATCCATTGACTTTTATTACGAGTTTAAGCGGCGGGTCCCGACACATGCCTCGATGAGAGTTTTTCCCTTTTCACTCGACTGCTTTGACTGTAGGTACATAATTCGTTTTTTGGTTTGGAAAATGCATTTTCTGCCATCATGTTTGAAGCGTTGAGGTAGACGCGGGGTTTTGTGGGATAATCTTTTTATTTTCATTATACCATAGGTAATTTTTTAATGACTTGATAGGTTTTAGATAAAACTGTCGGCACCGTTGCCATTTAGCCTGACACTAGTCTTTTTCTATGATTTGATAGGATTTTAGATAAAACTGTCGGCACTTTTCCCAGTTAGCCTCACAGTAGTCAATCCAAAAGAGTTTCGAGTAAAAATGTTATAATGATACAATATACAACTGTTGCATTCATTCAATGACGTTCTAGATGATCATTTCATGACTACTGTTTTGAATTGTAATGGCTGTAGTGCATATCTACTGCTAAATTCGACTGTTAGTGGGTAATAACTATTCTGTTTATCTGCTATTATATTTATATGCGGATTTCTTAGTAATTTCATACGTTTCAGGACATGATCAAATTATTTTCTAATACCAAATATATGAGTAGATAGAGTAACTTCAAATATAATCGCGTGTGGATTAAAAAGTACAAAGTTATTGAACCCGCTTTAGTTAAATCCTTTGACCTTTTTACCCGACTAAGTCATTAATGAAAATATATATATCCTGCCATTGTTTGCAAGTCTCAAAACAGAATTGCCGAAATGGGACCTCTCCGCACCATATACGGCAACAAACTGTTTGACGCAGGTGCATTCGTACGCTTAGCAACAAACTCATTGACGATCCGTGACAAGCTGTCACTGTACTGGTCGGACGCAAAGGGTTCCGGGTTCGATCCTCGGCCAGACATCTGACTGATGAATTAGTATACCGATCTGAGTATGGGTTTCTTGTCACATATGTTTTTCATAAGATTAAAGTAGAATATGAGCTGCAGTCTGTAACCAGCTCCTTAAAGCTCTACATGAAGCCGATCACAGATGATGACGCTTCGTTAGTTACGATGATAGTTCGCTTCATTTTCATCCTTCCAACGAAAAGCAGAAATGCTTCACGGTAGAAATGGGCATGTTGGTAAAACTTACCGGGTCAAGCTTTACTGGTACTACCAATTGGTATAATCAATTCACGATGAAATTCATGTGACAAACGACTGTACATAATATCTACGTGGCCTGGCTGGCTATCAAACCCTGACACATCTACTACGTACTCTCCCAAAATGTACAGTGGTATAATATACTACTTTATCCAGTTCAGTACGTAAATTAAGAACACTGTAAATATATTTTTAGGATACGGTACCCAGCATGGGGTAGCTACTTTAGCTACTTACCACCCATTCGACTTCCGACCGCGTCCAACTTTGCTTATCATTGTAGATACTAGTACTAAAACCCAAACCGGCCGTCTATTCATCATTTTCATTCACGTAAACAAAGTACGTGTTGCATCTGCCTATTTAGATCAAACGGCCGTACATTTGTAGGGCAGAGTGATGTCTGTAAACTCAAAAAGTTCCTCAGCGTCCAACATTAAAGGCGCCGTTGCCTCGCGATAACCCGTAATGGCGATCCTCCCAGCACAGGGAAGTGATAATATCCGTCGCGAGGAGGGTACCCACGCGTTCGATTAGCGCTGGACGTGTACCTATTTCCTTTTTGTAATGTGAAGGAGTGCGGACCGGATTAGGATTGGCTGGCTGATTATTTATGGAGCATGTTTACAGTTTTCGTAATGTTTGTGCGAAGTAAATTGGATCATAAATAGTTTTTACTTGTTCATCTCATAAAAAATAAGCTTATCTTAATTTTCGCGTGTTATTTGTAAAAATATATGTATGTATGAAAAAATATATACCTATGTATCACTGAGGATATTTTTTCGATGACTTTGAAAAATTCTTACAATTTTAAAGTTGAAAATTTACAATTGCAGTCGGAGTTTTTTTTTTAGCGTAAAATCCATTTTAATCCTGCAATTTACTACAGAGATTTTGGTGGTACTACTTGCAAGGGAAATGGAGATTCCGTCGGAGCATGAGAGCCTGAGAGCAACGACCGATGAACACTGTTCCCAATGGAAGTTGGCGTCCTGTAAACGATTTATTTCAGTGTGTTCTTAAAAGATAAGATTGAAGGCAAAGCTAAACTTCGTCTAAATATTTTAGGAGACGATATTACTGTATCATGATTGAAAAGTTATTTTTCAATTATTGATTATTTAAAAGAGGGGAACGAGAGACACTTACAATTTGGTGAAGTTAACAAAATTGAAATTATTATTGTAATATTAATATTAGGCTAAATTATTTTATAATCGTTTTATCATTGATTGGCTCGCTGATAGGACGATAGTTAGGATTATTTTATATTTCAATGTAATATTTTGTGATTAAAACTGATAAATGAAAAGAGAAATATTTAATCGAATCGAATAAACGGTTGTAATGCAAATTATGCTTCGGTACATTAAGTAGTTATTTTACGGGAACCTTTCACGTAGTAAGATTTAATACTTTTAATGTTCGTATCAATTCTTTAAAAGACACTTAGGATCTATCCGGCTTATGACACATTTAATTTGGAGTCTCTACGTGCTAGGGAAATGGGGATGCCGAGAAAGATGAAGGGTGCAACGACCGACGGACCCCCGTTTTTACGGAGGCACGAACGATTCGGATTAGTTCGAATTTTATTACGACTAAGAGGGTTTTTCGACAAGTAATAACGTCAACAACCTCGTTAAATAGTTAACTATTTTGAGTACTTAATTTGTAAAAAAAAAGTCGAATTGAGAAGCTTCTCCTTTTTTGAAGTCGGTTAAAAATTTGAGTAAAGTTATTGATTTATTTTCTTTTATTACAGCAGTGATAGTCTAAAGATCAGTAGATCACAAGTTATCACAAGTATGTGACTAATGACAGCAGCGTCGTGCCTCAATTATGAGTATATCGCCCTAATAAGTGTTAAGTGCTGCCGTGTTCTGGTTTGAACGGCGTGGTTAGCTTAGACTTACTTATTCCAGGCAACTTGGTGTAGTAGCATTCGAACCACAAAAGGTTCTACGACCTTTCCGTCGTAGGTCGACGTAGATTTACACGAAAGTAACATTAAGTTACAATATATATATCTAGGCTGTACAAAGTGATAAGCGACTCGCCGACAAAGGGCTTATATAACGAAAGTTATAAAAGTTTTCAGACGTTCTATCGTCGCAACTTTAAGATATTGTTTTCGGCGCCGGCAGTTTTAAACATTTCTTTTGAAAGTCTTATCCATTGGTCTGTACTGAAGAGGTTTATTATTCCAAGGTTTTTTTTATGGAATTATCGGATTAGTTTTACGGATTGAACTATTAAAAAGGCTTCAATTCACATATTACAGTTATAAGATTAATTTAACAGTATCTGATTAGTATTTTTTGTTAAGAGTTTACTAACAGCTACACTTTTGCGGCGCCACCCGTTTGTATCATGTGCCAAATTTCATCTAATTGGTTACTCAATATCTGTGATATTTAACGTGTATCTATCAAACATTATTAAAATCTTTGAAATGTATATATTTACGTTAGCTTATGGTATTGCTATGGCATGCTTATTAGTATGGTATAGCGTACCAATACCGTATCAATACAAAAAATACAATATAATACCGTATTTTTGTGTATTCGCCTTTGTGTGTGTCCATGGCACCCACACAGAAAATATCCTAGGAAAACTTTTAAACTAATTAATAATAACGCTTTCTACACTAAAAGCCCCGCACTAGGATTTTCGCCTGTGTCGTGGGTACAATGAAAACATACGAAGACAACACCCAGACCCAAAACAGAAATCTAAAATCATCATTCAGATTTCTGCCTAACCGGGGATCGAACACGGAACACACTGCGTGTCAGACCGGTACGGTGACCGTTCCGCCACGTGAGTCGTCAATACGTTAATTAATATATTAAATATGCCACATTTAAAAGTTATGATAAAACAATGGAGTCATTGAAACATAAGTTAGCTCCACGATGATTTAGTTCAAACAATGCGGTGGCGAGAACACGTTCTCAGTATCACGGTGCGATGCGTCGTGACGCCATCGGCACGCGTGTCTAATACCGCCGGTTTTGTAATGCAAATGGCACATTCGAATTCTGGTCGAGTAGCGCGGTGATGCGCTCACCCGCTCAACTCATTAGGAACTGAACTTGCTTTGTTGATTTATGAATGTTTCTAACCTTGGGTCTAAAGGGTAGGTGCCATTTATATTTGCGATTTAGAGATATATGTAGATATATTTTGGTTGTTTCATGTGTGGTCTCAGTAGTGTTCAAAGGCTGTTCTCAATTCAAAGCCTTGCTTAAAACCCCTTCAGGTTTTAGGCCATAGAACAACGAGCTGATGAAGTGCAGATTAACAGACCTCACACACTCATAACAACATTTTTTAAATCAGCGGTACTCGTCAAGTATTCAAACCTCCGACTGCCGATAGAGAGGCTGCGTACCAAACCATTAGTATCACTTGTAATCTAAGAGTCCCGTGTCGTAAATGCTTATTCTACTCCATTCGCCCATTTCACATAAAGGAAGTTTATTGTATTCAGTAGCTATATATAAATATCAGCAGGTTAAGCTCATAAGCAGCCCACGTTTACATGGAAATTGCCAAAAGGATAGCGGCCATTTAAATTGAACCGCCCACGTGCTACAGAAATTGCGTATCGTATTTTTGGTCCATATCAAGATTTCCCATTGGTAATATTTTATTCCTTCTTCAATTTAATCGTTCGCCTCTAATATAAAGTTTGGTAGACATTATTAAAAGATATTCATGATGTTATGAATGTACGCACGAATATGGCACAATAAATGTATTACGTGAGAAAATTTATGAGATAAATATATTATTTGTTGATATACCTATTACATATCTCTGTACTAAAGGCAAATCTTGAATTTATTGGACTTATTCAAATACGAACATCTATTTGTCTAGTTTTTATAAGTATTCATAGAGCTACTGAAAATACTTGTTTAATAATTCAATTGTTGGTTTAAAGTTGTTTAATGATTGTTTATTGTTAATTGATTAGGTGACTACACGGTATGCGTAGAAAGTAAGTTTATAATGGAATTCATACTGAGAATCAGTAGACGATTGAAAAATTGGATATCATAATTGACGATGATTGAAAATTATGATTGCTGTTGTTGTATTACTTTTGCTGAGCTTCAATTTCTGAACAAAGCTAATTTTAATTGTGATTAACAGTCACTGCGACTATGTCGCAATGTCATCGTGAGATTATGTTTAATGTGACATTACAAAAAGATATTCTGCTCTTAAGTACACGCGTGATAATCCTGTATTCTTACTGTAGTGCGAAACGGCTTGATTCGTTTCAAGTATAAACATAACGTAACGGATATAAAGATATGACCAATGCGACTTTAACCTGCCTAAAATACTTAAATGAGGTTTGTTAACATTTCATGTTTCACCGATCACAGTAGGTGCCTACCTCAGTTCAATCATATGTATGTTAACCTAATCTGTCCAAACAATTACGATAAATTCTGAAGTGTAATTACGTAGCACGATCCAAGAAGAGGAAAATATATATAAAATGAGGAAAATGTACCTTGATTGCGAAGTTTTAGGCCGTTAGTAATTTCCCCCCAACAATAAAGCATTTATTATGTTGAAGGGCCGTTCAGGTGCGTGAACAAATTGCAATCAGCGCAGATAATTAAAGTCGAATTAGTCTGTTTGTGATTTCCCATTATTTGAGTAGCAGTCAATTTGTTCGGCCGTTCGCGTGATAAGTGAAATTGATGTTCATAAAACCATTAAATTTGTTGGCGGTGTTTTAATTGATCAAAAATTTTACTGGTACGTGCGTAGGTACTAATTGCACAAATTAAAATTCAAACATGACTACGAAAATATAACAATCAAAAATATTTACGTATTTAAACAATTATGATTCTTATATAAATACATTTTTGAGTATATCTGGTGTATCCCAAAATTTGGTTGCAGGTATAACTGGGTAATAGAATCGATTGACCGGTAATGAAAACATCGTGTGAAATCCTATCACCTAATCTTACATGTCTAAACGAATATCTACAAGCTACAATCTGCCTTACCACATGCTTCAAACCAGGACACAGCAGCGCTTAACACTGCTATTATTAGGCATATATAGATGTAGAGATGGTGCCGTCGGAGTCGAACAAAGAGTACTACCACATTTAAAACGACTCGACCCACACAACTCTTTGTATATCCAACCGGCATAATGACCTTGCAAAGCGACTCTCAAAAATCATTTAGGAATTAGGGTATTGATATAAATCAGTCTATTTAGAATCTTCTGTTTGTTTGCCAACAGGGCTGTGACGGATCCGCGCGATGGCCGGCGTGTGGCGCTCAAGAAACTGCCCAACGTGTTCCAGTCGCTCGTCTCCTCCAAACGCGTCTTCCGCGAGCTGAAGATGCTCTGCTTCTTCAAGCACGAGAACGTGAGTAGTGTTTCTTCTACGTTTTCATTCTACTTACCACTTATGTAATATTACTACTACACTACTACTAATATTACACTATCATACTACTATTACTACTCTACTACTAATATTATACTATCATACGACTATTA
>DWNY01002624.1:0-10824 GCA_018250635.1 Telegonus apastus | reverse complement strand
GTAAGGTAATAATAAGTGTAATATAAGCAATAATATGTGCTGACGAAGAGCTTCTTCCATTAAAAACAATTTACTTGTAAGCAGCCACTGTTCTATACTTAATTAATATAATGATTAATCTTCCTTGTTTTTTTTTTAATTTAAGTTGTTTGAGAAAGAAAATATTGTTTCTCTTTACATAAAGAATACGCTAGTAGTAGCTGCCGACAAATAACCTATATTATATGATATTCTTAGCAAACGAGCAAAACAAACAAAATTGCAAACAAACGAATGTGTATTTCGTCATATTTAAGTCACTGTTATTCATCGACATCTGTGTTCAAACTGAAATAAGACGGTAGTCCTTCCTAATATCAGCATCGCAGACCTATTGCTACCTTTGAAGTAATAACGACTAGTTCATATTTTATACATCACAAAAACAATAAATAGCAAATAATAATAAACAAAAAATCGTATCTTGTGTCTCGCTAATAGTGAAACAAGTTCCTAAAGCTCGCTGATCTAGAGTTGTTGAAGGGGGCCTCCGCGTATGGTGTTATTAATTGATTTCGTTTATAAACCACGCTGATGCCTTTGAAATCCATACACCATATACGCCATAACTGTGATGGCAAATTACGATGGGTTTAGAGCGGTTTTTGTGTCCGTTGATTCATAAGATGCCTATTCAGGAAGTGTTACGGAGAAGTCTATAAAAGTCATCGGGTTGAAAAGAAAATTATTGACAAATAAATTGGTTTAATATATTTTCTAATAACAGCTGTCATGGAATAAATGTGCGATGTATTTTTATTTAATAACAATACTTCAATAACGACTAACGGTGCAGGTTTTTTTTTAATATCACCTACAATCCTATACATAAATAAATCTGTATATATATTAAGAATGTAACTCGCGCTCGCTGTCTGTGTGTTTGAAATTAGTTGTTGCTAAAAAAATGGCATTGAGTTAATGGAAATGCAGATATATTCATAGTACGAACTTTATTTTACATTTAGGATTTGTTTCATCAAAATCGATACATTTTATCAAAAGTTATTACAATTTAAAATCAGATGTAACTTTTCCTTCGTCGAAATACGTACGTACGTGAATAGTTCCACCTTAGTGGACTAGGTGGCGTTATTGTACAAACATCACTGACTCACGGGCAAACTTCTAAATACAAACGGCAGAACAACGTTCGCCTGGTCAGCTAGTATTTACAAATGTATAAATTGTAATGAAAAAAATTGTATTCTCTCGTTAGTACTCGACTACTAAATCTACTAACGAAGTTCAAACACTTTTTCATAAGAACTAACAAACGAGTGTACAACCCACCTTATAGTATGTCAATAAAGGAATCAGGAACCTACAAAGATTCTCATTTGCTGTTTTGACTACAAAAAGCCCTAAAATCCATTCTCCAAAAACAACACACACTTCGCCTATCCTCACCGTTTCAATTTCACTCTTAGTCATTCAAAAGCCAGTTCAGTAAAATATAATATTCCAATAATAACCTACATACTGTTTGCATATGCGACAAGTTGGTATCGGCGCTCGGTCGCATGCATTCAATGGTCATTCAGTAGTCGATCGGGCATAATTAGTCACGCAGATATCATTGATATTGACTGACGAGTGCTCGCCAACGGAAGCACTCGTATGGGAAAGTTAAAACTATTTTTGACTTGTTTCTTTTTTCAAGTAGAGTTTACTGCTGTGTGGTAGTTTTGAAATACTGTGAGAACACTCCGAGTTTACGCGGATCCTGTTATCGTATTATGCCCTACTGCTTTTGCATAAATGTCGGCTTTTACAGCAATTTCAGGTAGGTATCTAGATAACATTTGTATTTTAAATATTGAGATTAGATTATTAGTAAACCTTAAAGATGGTAGAACCCTTTGTGGTTCGACTCCGGCGGTACCACCGTCACACCCATTTCTTCCTTGTAACAGCAGTGTTTAGCGCTACTGTGTTCCGGTTTGAAGAGTGTGGTAAGGAAGACATACTTATTCGAGGCGTTTCAACTTAGTTCTTAGGGGTAGCAACGCACCTGTGGTCTCACCTCAGGTAGGACTGTGATCTTGTTTGGGGTCGATTACAGATGTCCATGAGCGGCAGTGGTCACTTACCCTCAGATGGGCTGCATGCTCGTTTGCCACTTCCAAACTATAAAAAAAACTAAATTGCTATGTACTGATTGTAAAAGTGTCTTTTTAACTTTCTGACCATTCACAGCGACTGCAGTTTAATTTGGAGGTATTAAAACTCATTCATACGAGTTTACAACAAAATGTCTAACAGGTGGTCTCAAATTTTGTGATCTTTTGATCATTCATAAAAAATAAATGATCCATATTAATAAAAACTGACAATCATAAAAGATTTTATGGAGCCAATACGATTACCATCGCACGGTTACCGAATTGTGCCTTAAACGGCCCTTAAGAATACACGAATACGGATTGCACAAATTATGCGATGGTCGCACCATCGGCGAGTAACGAGACACGAGTTAAAGCGTAAAGCAGGTATTACTTTAAAATTACTAGGAACGGTAAAAAAACATGTGGTGATATAATTTTATGTGATCACGTTTCATTCCACTAGGTATATTGCGCGGCTATTTGCTATTTGTAGTGAAAATAAAAATGTGTATATTTTAGAGGTTCTAATATTGTATCCAGTTAACCCCAGTTTAAACTTTTAATTCATAGGAACTAAAATGTAAGAAAGGTATTCATGCAGATAGGTATCATGAAACTTCAAAACAGCCTACTATTGAGACCATGGAAAAGGTTAAAATAAATTCCACTTCGTTAGTCTACTCAAAAATATATAATTTCTGTATTTTCCAACAGCTTTCTATAATATATTTTAAAAATATTAATTTTAATGTCTTTTCATTTCTTTATCAAAGCATTTTCATATTATTAATCCAGTCATTTTATTTCCGCATTCAATCAATCGTTTACGAACCTTCGCAAACACTCGCGTGCAGTGGTACCAGTACCTTAAGCAGTCACAACAATAAGGTATTGCACAAATAAATGATATCGTACTTGTAAATCGGTATGTTATTGTGCTATCATCGTAAACGGCGCTCGTAAAATTTCTGGTAGTGGGGCCCGATAACGTTTGTTTCGGTGGTATTTATTGGAGGTGATCTCACTGGTCATAAAGATAAAAAGGAACACGGTACCGTCAGCAAAATATCTCATTATCAGATTCTGTAAGATTTCCAAAAGTTACAGATATTTACGGTACGATCAGAAATATCGCATCTCATTATGATGGACCATATACTGAAAATACAACGGTCATAGTCCTGAATAAATATTTAAGCTTAGTTCACTGTCAAAATGTGCGTTACTTCACGAATCGTAAAATCTACAAGTACTATCGATGGTGAGAACTCTTTTAGGCTCGACTGAGTTTGCGCTACCGCCTTATCTATTTCTGCCTAACAACAGCAGTGTTAAGCGCTGTGTTCCGGTCGAATGGTGACATATTTCTCCGAGGCGTTACAACTTAATTCTAAAGGGTAGCAACCTTTGTGGTCAACCTCAGATGAGATTCAGATCTTATCTGGATTGATAACAAATGTCCATCGGCAACAGTGGCTACTTACCGTCAGGTGGACTATATACGTGATTGCTACTTCCATAGCGATGCAAAAAATATAGAAATGTTCGCTATGATTTTTGAAGATCGATCTAATATAGGTACAATAAGTAAATAAGAAATTTACATTCACAGGTCTTTTGGGATTTTTGGTTATTATTGACATTGATCCAAATTTAATGTTCTTTAATACTGTTTTACCTTTTTTGTAAACGCTACAAGCGTATGTCACCTTAATACAACTATTTAGGTTTTACCAATTAACGAATATGTCAATCAATAACTTTAAACACTTTAACAAATTAATGTGTTTTAAATAATCATTAAAATAATTATCGCATGGGCACATTTTACATAATTTCGGATTGCTTAATTTACATTTGGGACTTTTCTCATATATTATGAATTACGAATTTTATTAACAATATTTTTGTGAATTTACCAACAATTTAAAAAAATTACTTTGAAAGTGGTAAAACATTTGTGGCCCAATTCCATAGTGTTTTTCTACCGTAAGTGTTTTCACTTCCGTGCTCTAGTTCATTGCGAATTTAATACATAATCAAGCATAATAATTTAGATGAATCGTTCTAATTTCAACAGCCAGGGCAACAATCCTGTCATAAGACAGGAAACTATATATTAGACAAGAAAATAATATTAAGTAAATATTCAACATCAGGGGAATTTGTTAAAAAGTAATTTATTATAACAATTACATAAATAATGAATTTGCCGTAAAAGTACGTTACATAATTTGAGTAACGTAAGGAGCTGTTCTGGTGTGAAATCGAAGCCGGCAACTTCAATTGTAGTGATAATAAAATCATCTTTAAATGTTTTCAATATACATTATCTCACGATTTTAATTGCCCACTCCTGATAAGTGAAATCCTGTTTCCCGTGTAGCGATTAAAATGTAAATTTTGTCAATTTTTTTGGTGACACAACTTTTTTTGTTGATGTTACAGGTTGTTGTTACCTTTAATTTGTACATGATATGTAAATGTATGACAATATAATATTTATATACATTTGTGTAATGGAAATAGATCCATTAGATATTTATACATTAAACCCTGATAAGTAAGCTAATTAATAAGTCATATCTAAGCCATCTTCTGAAAGCTTTTGAAAGATTAACATTTCAGAAATTATTTCTTTAAAATGTTATGCCGGTCTAATTAACTTTTAACTAACATTGAGATAGGTACCTATTCAAAATAAAAATGTTTAAAACTAAAAATGCGATATAAAAATTGTAATTATAATAGTTATAGTTCTAGTATTATATGGAGCTAATACAAAGGCAATCTTGTACACTATATTATAGACAAGATCTGAAAAGGCTCATTAAAAACGTCACCCAGTAGAACGTTAAGGCGCTTCATTTCGCGATAACTGATCGTACGTGAGCAAATTTCTCCAACCGACAAAGTGGACCATTCACCTCATTATAATAAATCCTAAAGATCAAAAACAACAAATCATTGTGCGCACTATCTCGATCCATTCAGACCCAGAAGGAAACTTAGAAAACAATGTTCATTTAACGAATACCAAAGTAAGTCGGTCCAATAATTGCTTACCTCCATTTAGACGTTGCATGAACCATTGAATAGGACAATTTGTCGGTGCACCCTTTAGCCGCTTTAGAAGTAGACATTTCCAAGGGTCCGTGCGGAGAGCTCTGATACCTCGTTAGTTATCTTGCGTTGCCACTAAATAATTGTAGCAGAATTGTAGAAACTGAGCTTGGTAATGAAATCGGACTTAACGCTGAGGAAATTAAAGTCGAAACTGGCTCGAGATGTGAAAAAAATAGTGTGGATACTGGTAATAAGATTTCTGACTTAGTAGTTGGAAATAGAATCGAATATGAAACGAGAGGCTTGCTTTTTTATGAAGGGCACGGTTTGATTGATTTTGAATCTAAGAGAGATGACGTTAAGATTGTTAATGAAATGGATGATGCGGGTAAGTTATTTTTGTGATATGCCGCGTGGTACGGAAGCAGGCGCAATTTAACTGTCCACAGTCTTTATTTACTGGTATTGAGTGATATATTTACGGACAAATGTGATGGTACAAACGATTCAGATGTGTCGGCGATATTTCTTGGTTATTTTCACGTTGACCTGACAAGAGCCCATACTGCCGAGTTGAGTTACTCCCCTCGATTCTTTATTTTAGCGAATTTACGAGACAGGACAAGAATGTTGTATGTTAAAATGTATCTAAAGAGCTGTACGGGGACACGGAGAAAACATTGTGAAGTAATTTAGATGGACGTTTAAATAGGGCCGGTTTGACATACTCTGTGGTATTCTTTTGTTGATTGTAAAATAGATCATTTTATTATAAGGACTTCTAAATCCCTGATGTAGGACCTTTTTCACATTTTTTTTCAGATTTAATCTAGTTGGTAGTGAAAAGCCCTTTACTAGTAGTGGGAAATAAAAATGTACAACTGAAATGAAAATGTACAAATGAAATCATAACTGTAAGTAAGTTTATTATACTTTTATTTTTACCATTTGTTTGCATTGATAAACAGCTAATTAGCTATATAATTCATAAGTAATTAATTACGATTTTCAAATTTAAATAATTTCTATGTCTACTTAATACAAGCTACACGTTCCAAAAGACATAAAACAAATAACAGACCTCCGTAACTCAAAACCAAATTTTCCAATCCAATTCCAATTTCTTAGATCTTGTATTTTTTAAAAGAGCAATAAATTGTAATCAATAGACCGGCTATTAACGACACCAATTAAATAATCATAAAATAACATCAATAACTTCCTATAATATATCGGATGTTGCGTGCACGGTGTATTATTTATGAGCTTAAGATGTTTAGCGTTTCAATAGAAAAATTATGGCCCTAGGAAAAAGAGCGGACAGAGTACTTATATCAACGTTATTTTGAGCCCGCTTGTCGGATTATAAGAAAATATCGACCTATCAATAATCGTAATAAATACTTGGTTAATAATGTATATGGGAATTCTGTCAGCATGTGCTCGGACGTGGAAAAAATGTTCTTTTCATTCACCATTTAGGGAAAGCTGTTTATACGAGTCACACTAACACGTAATTCAAATTTATCTTACATAGTAACTATTTTTTGCGTTATTAAATGTAATCGAGTCCTCAGTTTACTTTGTGCTAAAGAGGACTATACACTGGCATGTAAATATAAAGCATATGCATGTGCAAATAAATAAAAATTAAAAAAATATATATCTTCAAACTTTTGAAATTTTACATAGCGTTGATATGAAAAAAAAAATGTTTCTAGTATTATATACTCATAATAATCTTCTGTGACTGTATTGATTTTAGTTCTCAGAAATAACTATATATCACAAATTATATGACAGACGTGCAATTCATAAATTTTTTTATTTCCAAAGAATCTTAAAGGTCTGAGAATCAAAAAAAGCAATATTCTCGTTAAAAGTCAATTAAATGAAAGCTATAACACTATCATACTGCTATGAAATTCTATCGTAAACAAGGCTCATTCATTTGTTAATCATCCTAAAAACTATGACACTGAGTTTGCGCATCGACGTCGGCTGCCAAAGGCAATAAAACGTTACTCACAAATAGTTTTACATTCTCGGACCAGCCCTCTCCTTCTGTTCCAACAGAAACAACAGAGACAGAACATGTTTAGGAAGCATGTAATTGAATTTAGCAGAGGCAAGTGATCGTTTGTGTACGTGAGATATGAATTAAACGATCGCAGATAAGCTTTAGATCTTGTAATGGTACAGTATATCTTTTTAATTGGAAGAGTTTTTGCTAGACGCGTTCTTGATGCGGAGGTATGTGAGAAAAACGCATTCTTCAATGGTATGCCATTCATCTTTGAGAGTTTGCGGCTGGTGCAATTGGAAAGATCGAGCGAGCATCAAAATGCACAATTTTTGTTTTTTTTCACGTGTGTAAGTATGTCCAGTTAATTCCTTTATCCATTTAATCCTTCATTTTCATTTAATCCTTTATATGACTGTTATGTCATAAATTCAAGTTCAACCAAAACTCTTATAGAAACATAGGCTGCTTAGTTGTTAAATACTTGTACTTTTCAATAGATAAAACGTATAACTCAAATTAAGTAGGTATAATATATCTAGTCAATATATTTAAATTTTTTACATTTACTTATATACACAATTTACAATGGTAATAAAATAACGTAAATTAAATAAAAAACTAAACCTAAACAATATATAAAACAAATATAATTACAGTAATCCTCATAAATTAAATCATTTTACACGTTTAAATATTTGCATCAAAATCTCCATTAATTTAATTAATCGCTATCTCTTGTGACTTAGACCCGATAGCAAGAAGCTATATTGTAGATTAGACTGAAGTGTTGACGTTTCTGTTTCTGAGGAACAAAGTGGTGTGAAATTTTTTGTTTGACATAAAAATGCAGCAGGAGGCATTTTGTAGTTCGATTTGTAGGCGGCGTGCTCCGCATAGATTTTAAACGACTTCAAACAACTTCGCGTTAAGAGTTTTTTTGCAAAAACAAACCGGATACGGGAGTTTAAGAGCCTTCGGGACTATAAAGTCCGTTTTTGTACCAGAAAACGACAAGCGGGATAAATAAAGTTTACATAAGAATGTGTATCAGTTCTTCATAAGAATACCGAGTTTCTAGAATCGAGAGACATTGTATTTACTTGACAGCGCAAATGCACAATAACAATTAGTAAACTGTTATATAGTAACAAAATGGTGAACATTTATATGTTCTGTGTAGTATAACAAGAATAGCGCATGCGGTCCATTATTTAATGACTGCAGACCAAGACTGTGCTACAGTTGCCTCTTAACTATACCTGTTTTTTTTACTCCTGCAGTACACTATGATTCGTCATACATACTTTGCGTTTTAAGGAAATCGTCTTCAACCCATCATTGTCCTACTAGGAACAGGTGTCTTCTTAGACTGATATAGGTTTTAGGCCATAGTATACCGCGCTAGCCAAGTGCAAATTGGTAGACTTCAAACACCTTACAAAACTTTTTTTAAAGAATCGATTGACAGAATCGTGCATATATCAAGATATTTCCTTCACCGGAAAACTAGTAATGTTTAATTTCAGACAAGTTCTTCGAAAACTAAGAGTCAGAGATTCAACCGTTGACTTTCACTACCATTGCGGTGCAGAAAGTGCGGTGAACTATATCCTAAACATCTCACTTTGAAAGGAAACCCGTGTCTAGCAGTAGGTCAGTGAGACGGTGACAAAACGACTTTACACTAATATTTCACCCTTATGTCACTTCTCCCTAACACGTTACACAGGTTTAAGTTCATTGTTCACTACTGGATCAAACATGTATTCTACTTCTATTCTTGTGAGTCCCGTGATAAGCGAAATTGCTAAGTAGATTATATAATTACGTCGGAATTTGAGTCGTAGTGACCGTATCAAGATGCGGTGTTACAACAAATTACGTGAAAATTTATTATGTTTGAATAATCCGTAAAATCCGTTACCAACGTCAGTATAGACTAATATTTTAAAGTCATGTCGAGCGCCATACATCTTCGTAGATACATACCTACTTTGGAATTGGACCAACACCCCATACTAATGGTTAGTAGTGATGGCACTATTACCACTTACCATTAGGTGGGCTGCATGCTCGTTTACTATTTACATAAAATAGAGAAAAACTTGAATCCTCAATTTACTCGTATCCTATTGACCACTTTGCAAGCCAGCTTAATTTTATTTTAAAGGTCAGCTGCAACACCAAATGTACTCGTAATATTAACCCCACGCCCAATCGTAATCATAAATCTAAGTAATCTTCGGGTCAGATGAAACACTGCTAAATCGCAGGCGGCTGGGAGAATCCATTTGCGTCCAATTAAAGGCGAATAAATTGGCGCCTCCCATGTGGATATCAATAATCCCGGGGCCCGTGAGATCAGTTGTGTGTACACCAAGGCGCGGGAATATGCCAAAGATTATATATGTTCGAAGAAACGACTATACTTCGTTGTTACAAACATTATTTGCTAAGTAAAGCCTAAAATTATGAGTGAAAAGGTAAGCTAAAATGGTCGCAACGTTGTAACGCCATGATATTTTCTATATTAATGTAGGAGAAAATGAACATGCAATTCATTTGATGTTAAGGTATCATTAGTCAGATAACCATTTTTCCTGAATCTTACATACAAGCTTAATATCCCACATACATTTCGTTTGATGGTAAGTCTCTGCCGCACAGGGACATCTGTACCTAACCAACTATATATAGTACAGGGGTTTTATCTCAAATCAATTACAAACTACTTCTAAGCGCAAGACGGTCGTCTCATTGTAAGTGAGTTTTGAATTATCCTATTCAACGAAATACAATAACTTATTGCTAGAAATCAGTATGGCGGTCGTACTACCCAGGCGAATTACACTCATTCTACCCGGCCATATGTAGGCACAAAACCCATAGCATATACCTATCAGAGCCTCTGCGTGCTTATCTCTAGACCTAACACCTTGACGTGGTTTATAATTTATGGAGGAAGCAATAGCTTCTGTTATTACGGCGGCGTTATAGATTGCAATGCTAGTTGGTCCCGCGACATTGCTCGTATCATCTCGCCTTGGTGTTTTTTGTTACTAATGATTGGTGTAATCAATTTTAATACTGCAATACGCTGCTCTATCTTAGGAGCGAATTTTAGTTTATTTTTATATGTACCTGCCTTTTGCTTGTGGATATTTTTGTTCGATTTAATGATATAAATAAATTATGTAATGTAAGAAAATAATATGAGTTTGTAGAATTATGTTTTTTTAAATTAACAGATATTCCAAATTTCACCAATTAATACAAAAAAGTTTAATTATCATAATCCAATTATTTTAATTTAAACTAAATTATGCAATTCGAAAATTATATTGATATAATTTAGGAATTTAAGTTTAAATAATATTACATAAATTACTTACATAATTAATATTTTATATTGCATTTCTTCTAACAAAGTGCTAAAGATACTTTGGCATTTTACATTTGATACTAAAAAAAGTCACCGAATGACGATTTTAAAACCATCGCTTCGATTGGACATCATTATAATTTTATTATGCCCTATTCATTATTTTATACCAAGACATAAATTTAAAAAGATAAATTTGTAAC
>DWNY01002623.1:0-10825 GCA_018250635.1 Telegonus apastus | reverse complement strand
GTCGGGCCGGTATCCGTTTTGCTCCATCTGCTGGTAGTACCCCAGTCGATCGTACGGAGGAAACCTTGGGTACGGCATCCCGGGCGCCGGCTGCGCAGGGTAGTGGTGTTGCGCGGGCCTGAGCTGCTGGTCGCAGCCCTCCATTTCGTGACCTTGCTGCGGCACCGCGCCATAGTGCGCGTGCGCCTGCTGGTGATCATGACCACCCCCGTTCCTCATGTCCGGCATGTAGGCGTTAGAGAAATATGGCATACTGTCGCAGTTGTTGGCGCTCATTGCGGGCCCGCAGCCCGCGCGGCTCGCGTCCGTATCTTCCGTCGCAGGTTTTCGGCCACTCGGGCCGACACTATCACGTTATCAGTCACAACACAAACACTTCGGATTCCATTCACTACACAGCAGCGATCGATCCAAAGGATTTTTCACACGTTTTCAACGGACGGTGTCTCCTCATCGGTTTCTCGGCGAATCTGAAAATGAAAGGTTAATGTACTTAGTCGATCTATAATTAAATCATATCGATGATCAGGTAAGGGAAAATATGACTACCGATCGATTGAATGTGTGTGTAGGTGAAATGTATCGGTGAGCCATAATCTTAGCACACTGTCAAGTATATGACAGGCGAAAGACTGCCACGTGCCCTGTGGTCGGAACACACATGAAGACAAAATCTCATATGTTGCGAGTAAAACGCCTATTAGCGACAACCTGCCTGAGATGCGACCCCCGTTTACCGCAGATAACTCAAAGGCGCATTCTTACAATGATTCAAGAGCCGTCTTTGTCTTACGGATGGAAGTATTTCCTCCAAAGTGAGACAGGGAGATGAAATATTATCACGTCCCGTTCGACATGTGGCTGACCCGACGTCATATCCTCGACATATCCCAACAGTTGATGGAGCATGAGTGACAACCGCCTTGTTACCATACGACATAACTTTACACTAACGTTAATTTGTGCGTCGACTGATGTGTCACCGTAACCTCAGTTTATCGTCAGATCTCGCTATGCTGGTTTAAAGCGTACAATTTATTACGTGCTTAATAAGACGGCTACTAGAATTTACCAGGTAGCGGAGTAATAAAAAATAACTATCATTACAACAGATAAAACTAGAATTTCGCATTTAGATAGCATCAGTTGACTACGAAAGTCGTTTCGTTAGTGATAATCTTTTAAGCTACCAGTACATTAGATGTGTGTTAACAGTGAAGAAGAAAGAACGCCAATGTAAGGTCACATCGCTAACTTTTTGATATGGTTTGTTAAATTCATGTTCAGAGTAAAAAATCTATATGACACCGTACTCCGCATTGGCCCGCCCCTAGAGGCTGGCGCAAGTTATTTAAAACCCAAAAGCTCAAGCTTCATTAGCTACAGTTAATGATGGCGGCGACTCTCTTGACAATATGTTCTTTGCAGTTGTCATTTGTTACGTACAACATGTAAAAAGTTTTAGGTACAGTTGTAATGAGCATTACTTTATTAACTAACTAGATTAATTACTCCTAAATTAATAAGCTACGCACAACAATCAACAATTTTTTTCTTGTTCACTATTTGTCATCAGAGTCATCGGATCCGAGGTCTTCCTAGTCACCCTTCCAATACTAGGCATGACTGGTGTAGCTTTCTATATTCTGTCTCGCCTTGAATCTGTCTAACATTTGATAATCAAACAATTATAGATTATTTAATTTGAGCGGATGTTTCAACATCCAACCGCGTTTTTATGTCTGTTTAAGCTATCAATTGTGTGAATATCTATGATTTCGATATAGTTTTAGAGAATTTCCCATTAAAATGAATTTGCTATGGAAATGGGAAGAACGGAGTAATTTATATCTGACAATCAACCGTAAATATACATAAAATATTCCTATTAACTGCATAACTATCTACCATACTTTTCTTAAAGCTGCTACCGCTATCAATGCAAATCCGAGCGGTCCCAGGTTTGTATAAAAAGTTCAATAAATCAGATTTAGGCAAATCATATATTATAACTTCTTTCGTAATCACCACTCTGTACATTCATCTCCGGATGAGTAGGTACAATTGAAAGGCATGCCTACTGCGAAAATTTGCATGTTGAGGGATGGACAATTTAAATTTACGATTTCGCCACCCCCACGCGGGACGACCCTCGCATTTTTTAATTTTCAATTTCCATTTACATTCCAGCAACTAGCTTGTGCCCAAAACGAAAAGT
This sequence comes from Telegonus apastus, assembly GCA_018250635.1. NCBI lineage: Eukaryota > Metazoa > Arthropoda > Insecta > Lepidoptera > Hesperiidae > Telegonus > Telegonus apastus. Next base: position 8,607 of record DWNY01002623.1, on the reverse strand, counting down.
ATAGGTTTAAAGAATGTCTTGTTTCATTAACGCCGATGGGGCTCAAGAATTATTCACACAGGGGTAAATTACGACACTTTTTTTCATTAGCCAATGAGTAATTGTGGAATTACAGAGACTATTATTGAATTACACCGTTCACTTAATTCATCATACTTCAATGAGTATTCAAGGAAATAGAATTTTCTATGTAGAATATAATGTTAAAAGATTTTTTATTCTCGATCATACCACTGTAGATAAATATGATAATTTTATAGACGATTGACTCACAGAAACCTGATTTTATACAAACAGTAATTAAAGATAAAGATATGTTTCATTGACTGCTAATCTAATTGAAACCTTTTTAAAAGATATTTGTTTCGTAAGTGAAAAACTTGCACGCTCTTAATGTTATTAAGTTTTTATAATCTGTGGAGCATATGCGAGCTAATGTTTCTAGCCCACAATTACCAGGAGACGATAAGATCGCGGAGTCGCTTCAAGGAATATGTCTTTAAACTGACCGACGAGGAAATTAACAGTCTCACGTGTTTTTGATAATTTGATAACCGAGCATGGAGCTTTGATTTATTCGTCGGAACTGGTTATGTGAGTCAGTCGGGTTGGTTTCTCATGCCCTTTGCTTGGGCAGGTATTATTCCTACGCGGAACTCGGTCTTAATTAACTATATGGACGTGACAATATTATGTTTCTTTCGAAATACACTTGTTGGCTGTAATGGCCGTTACGGCTCCGAAGGTACGGTCGGCTATAGTTACCAATGGCTTCTGGAAAACTTTAGTAGGTATGTTAATCATCTAAATGTAGAGCCACTGTTTTGATTTCATGGGAGTAGTAAAGCAGAGATGATAACTTTGCCCTCTGAGGGAGTAACACGTCTGTAGCCGACCTTAGATAGATCTTATGTTCTACATATATGGTCAATAACACAGGTGAAACTCTTATATTCTTTATATGCTTCGATGTATTTCGTTTTATATTCCCTTAATTCTAACCCGTTCTCTTTATAGATAGGTATAATACTTTTAGATTATTTCATAAAATTGAAGGTAATGTAATAATCTGTGAATATCATCATGCAATAAAAATTACATGTCCATAAATAATTAACAAATAATAAATTAATTAATTCCAATCAGTACAGTGCGAGCAAACGCCATTCAATAAATGTTAACAAGATATAAAAAGTACCACACACAAAATGAAATTAATTTTAGATTCAATCATTCCAACATTTATACCTGTTCTGTTATATATAAGTTTTAAAGCTATAATCATCTATTTAGCGTCGCCTAGATCTACAAACGATGTAGAAATAGTGAATAACGTGTAATGAATCAGTTAACATCGTGTTTAGAGCGCTAATATGACATAAATCATATAAAAATATACCATTTTAAGTACTTGTTTCACTTCTAACGTGTAGTCATTTTACAAAGGAAAGCTATAAGTACAGACCAACTAATAGTTACAGTCTTCAAATGGAAAATGTGGTTAATAACAGATAATAAGATGAGAAACCTAATTAAATTTTTGAACGTATCTAAGAGTAGATCAACACTTCCACCATCCTATCGTTCCTGACGTTGGTTAAATATGCAAATTGGATGACCTGTCATGGTGATCATGTGTCATTAACCATCCAAAATATGGAGTGACATGATGCTCCATTTTATAGATGACATCACAACAATTGTGAAACCGATTGCAAACTTGACGGAAACTTAAAATATCAACTTAATTGGGCGTAAACGCACATACAATTGACTTTCCATGCGCATAAAAATATATGTTTTGTATGAATAAGTTACGAATTATTAGATTCTGAAGAATTACTTCCTTACATCTTCACATTAAATATAATAAAATATGTTTGTTTCAGACGTACTCATCTGTCATCGCCATCGCTTACCAGCGCACGGTGCGACAAGTCGGTATAGAGAAGACCGGATTAAAAAGAAAATTAATAAGATTTCGCGGGCTGTGGTCGGCAGTTGTTAATCAAGTGACGATCAAAGGGTGTATTTTTGGAAAATTCCCAGCGCTTGTATTTATCATTTCCACTATTTGTCAATTAGAGAGCTATTGTTGGAACACAAAGTGGTTCTGATTTATTCCCGCTGTATCGGCGTCAAACCATTTCAAAGCGGAAGAAATAATATTCAAGTTTCTTTATGGTCGCGTTGATTTTTTGAATTTATGAATTTTAATTTATAATAAACTTGAATAACTGTATTATTTTATTACCACATCATGTACTGAATTTATGACGAGAATCATATGTACGTGAAGTGCTATTTGATAGTTGTGCCATTATTTATTTTATGAAAATGAAAACATCATAAAGACGACGAGTGATTTGGCTAACAGGTCAATGAACTAGTGTGAGCGTTATTTTTAGAGATTATTATATATTTACGTACCTTCTGTGATACCTATGGAGCCTTATTTGCTACATAAAACGTTACCTTGGTTCATACAAATAAACTGTTACTATTTAAATCAGGTTTTATTTTTATACCAACTTTTTTTCAGTTATTAATTTACTTTTTGGCAAAAGATACTCATAACGTTATACTTCAAAAATTTGAAACAAAATGTGATAAGGATTCATTCGTTGAAAATAGGGTTGTCACTCCCTGGGAAGTATCAAAGGGAGATCTGGAGTAGTGTCATTAATAACTACATACGTACTCATCAATCTACTTCGCTACTGTCTCTACATATTCTAACAATGTACCTAGAGTGGGTACGATGCCTTCTTATACTGTTTGGGTGTTCATTGCTGAAATTAATTATGGACATGTAAAATAAGTGGTAGGTATATTTAATTCATAATTATAACAACCTATTATATCTTTGTAATAAACTTCGCTACAATTTTCCATTCTGTGTATTTCTAGTTTTTTCGATTATCGCATTAAATCGTTATTAATAAATTTAAATCCAATCCAGATAAATGCAATAAAAAAATACGTGAAAGCTACGTATTATTTTATATACATATATATATTATTTTCATACAGAAACTAAAATATATACCTTAGACAAAAATCTAAGTCGCAACTTTACGGTAGGTACAGTTAACTTATTGAAAAAAAGCACGTGATTTTTTGTTGTCAAAAAGTCGGCTTTCCCAAACGGCTCTCGGGAGAAAATCTGTTTTCCGCTAAACGTGCGCGGAGTGAAATGCGATGTACCCGCTAATTAGCGAGCCAACTTCTAATTTAATCAGACAAGTTGCGTAATTTTCAGCGCGGCTTCATAATTTTTCATGAGCGCACTCCCGACTGTGACAATGTCGGAATAAAAGGCTTCTGTGTCGATGTATGAGTATTTTGATGTCATCTACATAACAAGGTAACCGTCATACCTTTTTTATAATTATTAAGTAGGATTAATAAAGGGATTGCATTTCACCTGATGTTGAGTGGTCACTGTAGCCCATGGACATCTGTTTTCAACTTCTTATAAAAAAGCCTACCTGAGGTCGACTAAAGATTCGTTGTTACCCCTGAGGACTAACTTGGAACGGCACGAATAACTATTTTTAGGCCCAAACAGGTGTGACGGGGGAGCCGTTGAATGAAAGTCTCCCTCCTACACGGTGGCCTTTCGAGTTTCCAAGAGTTGGGAGTACGGATCTCTAGGTATTTTCACCTGGACAGTAGGTCGCCAAATTCGAAGCACAAAGGATTCTAATACCTTCAAACCTACCTAACGAAAGCAGGTAATCAAATCCTAAGATAAATATCTACGTAAAGACGTATGAATCGTTTAGAATCTGATGGTTTCTACATCACACGCACTTCATGCATTAACTATAGGTATTGACTTCTCAGAATTATTGAAGGGATAGTAATAGTCTAAGTAAAATTAAAGTGGAAACTACGGAAATTTAAACTTAGCATTAACTAGGAGGGTGCACGAATTTCGATTGACGTCAAACTTTAAGCCTCGCAAGAGACAGAAAGGTTTGGCAACTTAGATGCCAAGCTAGGCGTTCAAACTTCATACTCCAATTCTATTAATGTTATTTCAGATTTAATATTCATAAACGGCAATAAATACTAAAATATACCAATCTGCATGATAGGCATATAAAAAAAATATATCGTAGTTGAATAAAGTGCCCTACCCTTATAAAATACCTTCGGTAAAAATGTATATGTTTAAGTAAGGTCAAGTTAAATAATCTACTTGTAACAAGTAACCTCACATTATAATTTTAATTTTCAGTTTTCAGTAGCAAGCTTACACAGACCGCGTGTCAACGCATAAAATTGCATTTGCATATTGCAGTCCGTAGCGAGCAGCTTTTTGTTATGACATCGCGACACTGTTATAAAGAGTTAAGATAAAAATATTTTATATCTCTCTCTCCCCATTTTTATTTTTGATAATTTCGTAAGCGATATAAATCTATTAATACAAGTAGACCCGTTAAAATGGTGAAATTCAACCATAATTATTAAAATTAAACCTAAAATTACACATTCAATAAAAAAGTCATATATTAGAAAAACTCCCATCATAGGGAAGATGAGGTTTAATTGAATAAGCTGTATTTAAAAGAAATAGCGCATTTTTTGGAACAGACATCTGACATTGTTGACGGTATTGTTTAGCATTGCCAGTATTGTTATCAGTAATATAAGCAAGCTTAATTTATTCAGTTTCATTTAATATATTTCCAACAGTTATTATACATAGATATTGTCTTTTCTCGCCCCTTTTCTTCATGAAGTTTCACATATGTCTAATCTCTCACTCGTCCCTGCACGCAGTACTCAAAAAATGGCTCCGCAAATTTTCGCTTCACGTATTAATATACGTATATGTAGATTAGACGACCTAGTAGTAAGTCAATTTAATTTATAGAACTTGAAAAATGGTAACATAAAAGACCAGAGATCGTAATTGCACGCAATACTCATTCCTTTCATTCGAACTATGTCCCCATAATACATTAGCACATCGATAATGTCAGCAGGTACCGAGGAATCTGTTAATCAAAGCGCTCGCAATCATTGGGGGCGCGCAATCAAAATGCCGAGCGTTCCCGAACAGGACAGTCTTCAAAGGATGGTGTCTCATGTGTAATGACACGTGGTTGATGTATTGTATTTGAAGTACAGGGTAGCTACTCTCAAACACAGGTGGTATTTTCTTATGCGCATATTTTCGATAGCTACCTACCACTTATATTAATTTTGATTGTTGAAAAGTGTGTCTAATTGCTCCCTATAAATGTTATTATAAAATTATCTTCAATGTATTAATAACAGGTAGTGTTTGTTATTATCGATTTTGCATTTTTATTGATAACACTTAGCCTCACCAATTGCTACCAATAAAAGTGTATTGGCTAACAAATCCAAAAAAAAACATTTAAAAATTATTTTTGTAGATTTAACGTCGACTTACTTATAGTAGGTAATTAAAATAATTATTTAGATAAATTTTGGACACTAAGTAATAAACTTGTGATTTTTAAATTAATTTTTAACGTCAATTTTACTATAATATGTATGGTAATGTTTTGTCAATTCTCGATACAATTTATTCTAGTAAACATACATATAAAATAAAAACTATTGTAGTAAGTATATCGTAATACTAAAAGCAGTTAATTGAAACAAAGGAAAAAGCCGCCATCCATTACAAAAATTAATGACACCGCACTAAACACGTAGAATTACTTTTTCTTCCGCAGGTGTAATACAAACTCGAATTTGAATTATGTCAGTAGTAAAACGTTTAACATTACGTATTGTATTAATGGACAATTTACTCATTAATATTTATTGCTATATTTAAAGCAACAATATACCTACGGAAGGTAAGTTTTTCATGCAAGCTACTATTGAGTTATTTATAGGTTGACACTTTTGTTGCTGTATTGAAATAATTAATCCAATTTTATTTAATCGTATTTGTATTCGTCAAGATACCTATGCTTGCGATAGTTACTAATAAGTCTTTTAAGACTTTCAAAATAGTCCATCGAACATATGTATATATTAATGTCTAACAGCTATTTAAATCTAAGTAAGTATGTAGTTGTAGGAAGGTAGGAAGGACATTTCGTGGTTTAAAGCCTAATACATAAATGAAACTTTCTCGATGAAAGGTAAAAGTCGCACCTAACAGAATCACAGCTAGTTCGATGCTTAGATAATCGACGATGTTAAAGAGGTAGACAAGGTAATAACAGAATCAGATTAAGTAGAATTTCTTTCAGTGTCGACAAACATAGAGCTGATAATGATGAATATAAATGAAATGCTGCTAAACTTAGAAGCACCATTGGAGTCAATTGGAACAATTGGAATTCGAAATCATTTGTAATGTCGATCATTATTTTATAGTTAAGTATAGGTTTAAAGGTGGTAGAACCCTTTGTGGTTCGACTCCGGCGGCACCACCACCACATCTGTTTCTGTCTAACAGCAATGTTAAGCGCTGCTGTGCTCTGACTTAAAGGGTGTGGTAAGAGAGACATACTTATTCGAGACGTTAAAACTTAGTCCTCAGGAGTAGCAGCGCATCTGTGGCCGACCTCAGGTAGAATTGTGATCTTATCCGGTTACTTATCACTTACCATCAGGTGGGCTGCATGCTCGTTTGCTACTTTCAAAACATAAAAAGGTAGGTTAGGTATGCCTTGTATGTTTGATTACTAAGTAAATTAAATAAGACATAACCTACCTATACAGAGGTACATTACCTATTTATACAGACATAATGTTATTAGATATATGTACATAAGTAGATATAAGTAGTTTTGTACCAGACGTAAGATACCTACTAAGCCGTTGCGTACCTACAAGGTACCTATTACCGAATGCGGTCTCAGTATCATAGCAGTTTAATTAACATTGCTATCATGCCGGCTAATTGTTATATCGTGCAGAGGTGATTTATGAGGAGACACTAGCGCCGACACCTTTGTAATTGCACATGATTCCAACTTCGTAAACGAACAACAATAGATCGTGAGTTATGGCCTATGCATTATGCTATGCGCTTGTCAAATATTCCAAATGTGTGGTCAAATTAATTTTTGGATAATACGAAAGGGATTAACTGAATCATTTATTTACGCTAATAATATATGTAATCTTCTGCTACCTATAAATTAAAAAAATACATAAAAAGATAATTTCAAAAATAATCGTATGTAGGCGAATATTTTCAGATTCACGATATGCACTAAAGTTTTAATAATAAGAATAAGAGCCCTGAAGTCCCGAACAGACGCTACTCCTTATAAGTTGCAATGCTTGTCAAGCTTAAAAACACAGATTTAATTAAAATATATTCATGGCAAAATATAGGTCAAAATTCTTATACAGGTACAACGCCATCTTACGAAAAAACATGGGACTCCCACGGAGAGCGACATCTATGTTAAACTTATAAGACTACTATGAAAGGTAGCAAGGTATCAAACTGAGTTTGTAAGTTTTGAACGAATCAAAGTTCATCAAGTTTGTTCTTATTCGACTTTTAAAAATTTTTGGAAAACATGATATCGTATTTTTAGCACTGTTTTCGTTTAAAAAAATATGGAGCCAAAGATACATTTAAGATTGGCTTATTTAAATTGGTCATTTAAAAAAAACGTGTAACCGGATTCGAACTCAGAACCACACAACCCGATTTAGACAAGAATTTAAATATTTATGTGTACCTACGCAAGTTAAAGTAAAGTATTACTGCAACGAAGTAGACGTCAAAAATACTGAAACAATCACCAATTTTTTGTTGAAAAAAAAAACAATCCACTCAACCAATTTTTAGAAGCATTAAAATGTTGAATTGTATTGGTTTATTGAAATCAAAACAACGCAAATGATATGGATGTAACGGGAATAAGAGGAAGTGCGACAAGCAAGGGTGACGTGACGGCGGATAATTCATGCGTTCACCACGCGGCCGGTATCTGAGAGCTTCCGTTGCAGGAAATGCTGCGATCAATTCAATAGTGGAAGAACAAAATAATAATAACATTAGTTTGCCTATCATTAAAAAAAATGGCTTTCACAATATCTGAATTAGAAAAATATATTTTTGTTGTTCATAACAAATTTATAAATGTAAATAAGACAGAAAGAAAGGAGTTTACTTTAGAAGTACCTAATTAATATAGAACTATGCGTTACCCAAAATGAAATCATTATGTCTTTACGAAATAAAAATTATATAAGTTCTTATATCCCACAATAGGTAGTCTTAAAGTAAATGAAGTAGGTATCAAGAACGATAAAAATATCCCATCTTTATTTTATTGAATGTCCTTCAAAGAAAATCTCATAACAATATATATTATACGAAGCTTAAAATGGAGTTAATAAAAAAAAATCCCTAACTGTGGAAAAGGTAAAGTACCTATGCATATTTCTAAGCATCCGTTTTAATTAATTATTGTAAGATAACTGATTAATTTTACGCCTATAAACTCAATTTAGGTAGTCTATAATATTTTTGAATACACAAGACACGAGAAACTATTTCTTTTAACAATTTTATGTTTTTAATGATAAAAAATAATTCTATTTTTTAATAATCAAAATACTTAAGGTATAACTGTATCA
>DWNY01002622.1:0-10825 GCA_018250635.1 Telegonus apastus | reverse complement strand
AGGTCGGCCACAGATGCGTTGCTACCCCTGAGGACTAAGTTGGAACGCCTCGAATAAGTATGTCTCCCTTACCACACTACAGACCAGAACATAGCAGCGCAAAACATTGCTGTTATAAGGCAAAGTAAATGTGGCAGTGGTGCCAACGGAGTCGAACCACAAACGATTCTAGCACTTTTAAATCTATAGAAGTAATAAGTACCTATGCAGGCAGAGGGCACTGCCCGTGTTGTGAGTTTAGTTCCTTTGTTTTCTCTTATTATATCATCGTCTAACCTTTTTGATATTTGTTACTCAAAAACATCACTTAGTAAAAACTTTCTAACGTAACTACGATTTATATGTATCTGAAATACTTCCCATTAAAATAGTATAATCGTTTTCACAAATAATTGTTCACAAAATGAAATTTAAGTGTAAACAATACGAACAAAACAAGCGTCAAAAAAACACCTCCAAACAATTTTACTAAAGGTTTTATTTTTATTTCGAAACAAAAACAAATCCAAAAATTTATTCCAGCGCACACCCAGCTTCTATCTCTCCATTTTAGTTATTGATAGCATATTACGTGTTTATAAATTTTAATAAAGCTCAGAGCGCCTCGAACGACCATAAAAAGGTAGGAACCGACAAAAAATGATACGCATTACTCACAGAGCTCTGGCTTAATACAGGCAAGGGGCTTTAAGCCTTTGTTTCATTAGCAGAGTGTTAGTGGCATGCGATAAAGTGAACGAGCTTTGTCTTTTAGCAATCTGTACTATATTTAATATTACGTGATATTAGTTATAAAATATGTACATGTATAAAGAAAGAAAGATAGAAAGTAAAATAAAAAAGAAAAGTCTTGGTCACAATTAGAGGAATGTTGCAGACAAACTGGTCAATCCTCATATCAGCCGGCCATTTAGAAGATTCTGGATTGAATCTCTAATTAAAGAGTCCAAATTCAAATCATATTTTATAAGTGGTTTATTCTATTTATTTTTTACCTTTATGTCCTTTTTGTGTATATAATTATATATATAGTGTAATATAGAACGTTTGTTTAAAGTCAAGTTCCATTTATGTGATAAATTTCTGTGACAACAATTATGTGATAAATTTCTAAGTCATATTCCATGACTTAGAAATTTATCACATAATTGTTTCTCTAGCCACGCTTACAGTCCAGAGACAAATGCTCTATTCACCATCTCTAATTTTAATAGGATTTCGCAAAAACGCAGACACGACGAGTATTGTAAGATACGGCTGTTAGCTGTAGACGTAGACTATTAAAAAGTAGTAATATTCGAACTTCACGGCATGGACGACAAAGCCACACCGATCTTTTTTAATAACTTGGAAGTATCAAACGCGTATACATTCTGTTGGAAATTGGCCACTACCGTCCATGGACATCTGTAACCAACCGCAGTTAAGATCAGAGTCCTGTAAGGTTAACAATAGATTCGTTACCACTTTTGAGGACTAAGTCGGAACGCCTAAGTATGCCTTCTTTAACATATCCTTCAGACCAGAACACAACAGCGCTTAACACTGCAGTTATTAGGCAGAAATAGGTACGGCGGTGGTGCCGCCGGAGTCGAACCACAAAAGGGTTCTACCACCTTTTAAATAATAAACAATAATTCTATTTCGATTAACTCTTGACAAATCTTACGACTCCAATCGTTTATCTTCAATAGTGAGACAAATGCATATTACAGGCAAGGGGCTTTAATATCGTTTCAAGAAAGAGGGCGTAATTCTAGGGGTCCTCTAATTTGAGGGGGTCAACCAGGTTTTACAATTTGATTGACCCAGTACCCGACTACGGGTTTCATAGCCAATTATTTTAAGGTTTAAACTGTCCAACGAGCTTGGGGGTTTATTGCGATAGGGGTGCGAAATTTGAGATTTATTAATGTGTTGCGAATATTAGGGGTTGGCGTGTGATGTGATCCTGAGTACTTGATGACTTCATTTGTTAATTTGTAATATTTACAAAAGAGATGCCTCATTTAGAGTACTAAATAAACTTTCAGGTATTTGAATTCATTAATGGCTGACTTCAAGAAGGATACCTATTCAGGGTCAAAATGCATGAACGTTTCAATTTTGTAAAAAAATCATCAATCATTGTTTTCTTTAATGTTGTAAAAAAAAGTGACATTTTTTATTATTTCCTCCCAACTTTGGGTAAGTTGAGAGTATTAATTTTTTTATCAACTATATTTTGACATTAAATTTAATTGGATGGTAACAAATATAGTACTAATATTTACCACATATATTTAATTATTATTTATTTTAAACGCACTCGTAAACGTCTTATTTTTATTCTTAACCAATTGGGAGTTAATAAACTTTTAACAAACAGTATGTAATAATTTGTTCTGTATCTTTTTCTGTTATAGAAATCTACCCGAGTTCCTACATACAATGAACATAAACAACCCAACAAGCATTCCCTCTCAATACGTTACACGACTCCCTTGAAACAATCCGCAGCTAACAGCCGTATCTAACAATACTCGTCACGTCTGCGTTTTTTGCGAAATCCTATTAAAATTAGAAATGTTGAATAGAGCATTTGTCTCTGGACTGTAAGCGTGGCTAGAGCAGGCTCTATTGTCTCCAGCATATTGTTTGCGGAACCTCTGATATACTTAAATGCAATTCAATGTTCTTTATGTAACGCATGGGTGGTTTGTTTTGCGTAATCGTTAGTGTTTGTCGTTGTAGTTGGACGTTTAGAGCATGCATGCGTTCCTTGTATAATTCTTTAGTAAGCGTTCGTTTGTCGTTATTAACGTATGGATGCACAATTTAACTGTTTTGTGGTTTTACGTCTGTCATGTACGTTGTACTGATAATAAATCTTAATGGATTTTTATGAAATGAATAAGGAAATGCGTTCCGTCGGATAGTGAGTAGCCATTACGATCAATATCTACAACTAAATCCAAATGAAAGTTTATTTCTACTTTAAGTTATAGATGAGTTTTTATCATGTTTGAATTGAATTCTGATGTTTCACGTAAATGTCTTACGCCTTGCCCATCAAAATAACATGTATCAATTGGGATTTGGACGACATGTATCTATGTTGTTAATTAAATAGGCAAGTAGCTACAATCGTTGCTATAATTTTAAAGTTCTCTGAAAACATTTTACCTTATCTATATTAAGTTAAAAGGAAAAAATTAAGATATCAGAATCAACCTGTTTGTGTTGTGCAATAAATAATAATATGAAAAAAATATATAATAATAATGAATAAATAATAAATGCAATGCAGAGATCCAGAACAAGGCTAACGTATGAGGCGGTTCTCATTCAATTTGCTCGCTTTCAGTTTCATTCAGTTCAGTTTTTCATCATTGTTTCGCCCTAACTTGTTATCAGTTACGGCTAGTGTGCATAGCGCTTTACAGTTTACAAAATAAACAGTCGTTCCGATGTTTTAATTAAAAATATACATTTCATTTATTCATAACCTGTCAATTGACATTTTTTTGAGTATTCAGTATGAAATAATGGGACCATCATATGAAATATCTTAGGAAGACATATGGAAAGTTTTATAACAAAACTCATTTTTGCATACGGGTGAAGTGGCTACTGTCGCTCATAGGCATCTGTAACTCAAAATAATATCGAAGTCTTACCTGAGTTTTGCCACAAATGCATTACTACCCCAGACCACTAAGTTAACGCCTCATACATTCCCTCTTCCCCATACAATATTTTTCTCTTGTTTCTCTCATAAAGACGAATATACAATTGCCCAGACCTAGAACTGAAATATAAATTCATCATTCAGACATCCGTCTGGCCGGGGATCAAACCCGGAACCCGCTGCGTGTCAGACCAGTATGGTGACCGCTCCGCCACGTGGTTTGTCAAGTTGAAATGCTTTGGATAAATAGAAATTTGAAAAGTGTGGTAATGCATACACCATTACTGTGGTAATGGTGTCTGTATTACCATACTGGGTAGTATTGGAAGGGTGTGCCCTTCAAACCAGAACACAGCAACGCTTAACACTGCTATTATTAAGCAAAAATATGTGTGGTTTTGGTGCTACCAGAGTCGAACCAAAAATAATTGTACCATTTTCAAAATGTGCCCGCTAGAAGTTTCCTATTTTTCTTATAACAACAAAACTGTATTATATTTCTATTATTACAGTTCTCTTATTATATCAATAACCCAATAAACTTATCTGGTTTGTAAAGTCACAATCAAAATGACAATAACCGTTTGCCAATAAACTATTTCCCGATTTATGCTTTCACTTCAAACAAACAATATTTACAGTCGGATAGCATCGCAAACGATTGTATAACTATAGGCTGTACCAGGACAGCAGAGCGATGATGGAGGCTTCGTCTTAATCCCCATACACTGTTGGCAGTCACGTAGTGGCAACATTGAGTTCTTTGGGGCTCTACGCATTGATCGTGAAACACCTGCGAATTCAGACAGCTAGGCTCAACAGAGTAAATAAGTGCATATTGCTCAGATAGATGGATTCAGGTCGAATCTGTTTGTAAATGCAAAAATCGAGGTTTATAACAGTTGTTCCGTGCTATTAATATTGAAAACGGATACGTCATAAAATTTATTTATTAATATGAAATAAACCTATTTATTTAAAATATCACTGTTATAGATAGCTCTGAATAACTTTTTGACATGGGTTATGTTCTTATTACATTCCCATTAACGTCTCCTTGATAACAAGGAGACGCCCTTACAATGTCTCAGATGATGATAATGACAGTGTTTTTCATTTCTTTGAATTTTTTTATAGCCATCAAATAAAATAAATCAAGAAATTCAAGGACTCACAGGATCAGAAACAGATTTATTGAAATTGGTCCTTCGAGCCGGGTAGAAAACTTCTGAAACATTTAAGAACAGACTCGTAACTTAGGGCATAGTGGCCCGCAAACCTATATTTTTCACCCGTGTCAATAGAGTACGTAAATAAAACGCAAGAAGGCATGGGCAGTAAGTAATGAGGGAAACCGGTGGGCAAACATATTGTGTGACGGTTAGGCGCGCCGCTAATTGATTGCTTGGCCACGCCTCAATGCGACAGTTCTACCGTTGTAAAAGGAGGGTGAAGTGTTATGGTCCCATCACTATAATGTATGGTGTGTACCTTGTATGCGTCATCGATCAACCCATAGAAGTCCAGTACTGGATAACGCCAGTAAGACCTTCCTAAGAAAAAGACATTATCTCTTATCACCTACTACCTATTCGTGTTTGCGATCATTGCAAACAAAAATTGTTAAGGTGGTAGAACCCTTTGTGTTTCGACCCCGGTGGAACCACCGCCACACCTATTTCATTATAACAGAAGTGTTAAGCGCTGCTGTGTTCTGGTTTGAATGCTCTGGTAAGGAAGACATACTTAACCGAGCCGTTGAAACTTAGTCCTCAGGGGTAGGAACGCCTCTGTGCCCGACCTCAGGTAGGACTGTGATCTTATCTGGGATTGTTTATAGATGTCTATGGGCGGCAGTGGACAGATACTATCTTCGTTTGCTATTTCCATAACGTTAAAAAAACATAGTGGAATGAATAAAGTCTTCATCGTTCTTCTCCTGGATTTAATCTCTTATCATCAGAAATATTACACGGAGACACCATACACATTGAATATGCTACGGATAGCTTAAAAGTAGAATATTTTGGGGCCCCATTGTAATCAAGGGCCCAAGTTTTCCATGAAGTGCTCCTGTCCTGTCCATCATCATTATAGTAAACTTTGACCTGAATTGATCATTATTGAAAGATGACAATTCAAAATATAAATTGAATTCAAATAAAATGTAATTGCATCTGCAAAATTTCAGCTGCAGCCATTCGTTTTTTAAGATATAAATTTCATAGCTCTTTTTTTTCGAAAAATGTGACGAGCTAAATCTGTATATATAATAAGAATGTAACTCAGGGTCGCTCTCCGTGTGTTTAAAATTACTTGCCGACAAAACAACGAGATTGAATTCTTGGAAATGCAGATATATTCATAGTAAGAATCTTAACTTAACATTTAGGCTTTATTTCATCAAAATCGATTCACTCTATCAAAAGTTATTACAATTTAAAATCAGAACTAACTTTTCTTATGTTGACTTACGTACGTACGTGAATAGTCCTACCTTACTAGACAGCGTTATTGTAAAAACATCACTGATCCACGGGCAAACTTCTAAATACTACTGGTAGAACAACGTTCGCCTGGTCAGCTACTTGTTTTCATAAATTCCTATATGTGCTATAACAAATAATCTTACACAAAATACCCTTCACTACCATTTTTCAGCGTTTCCATAGGGTGTCCATATTAGGACGGCAAAAATGGTACCCAAAGTAAAAATTGGCATTATTCCAACTCGCTTCCGTTATTAACTCGAGCCGAATCCTTAATTGGTTTCATTTTCAAGTGAACAGGTCCGGTCCGGTGCGATATGTAGGACTTCCGTTCCTAATGCTGAGTAAAAACTCAATTATGGACCTTAAGGTCTTGTAATAAGGACTAACGGCGCTACTGGCTGGTCCGGTAATGACACTTTTCGGAAAATGAGGTGGTTTTGTGCGACATGTCGCAGAAAATTATTTTTCGATCGGAATTTTCGAATAGACCGAAGGGCGGATTTTTCGACGTAAGCGATTTTTGGACTGTAACAAATTTGATGAGCGTGTTTCCCTCAAGCTAAAGTAATGTGACATTAAAAAAAACCAGTAGTTGTAGATGTTGGAAGAGTGTGAGTGCCAGTAAGTCATCTTAGACCTCCCCAAAAGAGGGGGAGACATGTGGATATTATTACAATCAATTTTTCGCTACAAATAAACAACAACTTATACGTTAGCATTATTCGAGCCTCCTCAATTTTTGACGAACGCAATTTTATTGAACAATTTTTTTAACAAATACACCTAGTTCGAACCTTTTGGAAGACACTTACTCCAATACAACACGACTATAACCATCTAAAATACTGTTTACAAATCATTTGAACGAAATCGAAGTGAATTTCTCGCTAATAACATCTGTCGTTACCATGGCAACGAGCGAAGCGCACCCTTGTAAACTCGAATTAATCGGATACAGCGAACATAAAGACAAATTTAATTAGCATCTTCGGCGGCCATGGATACGGAGCATTACCCGGGAAATACGCTGGAGGTATATTGACAAACAATGGAGGTAAATGATTTTAGTCTTATATTAGCGGAGTTGGAACATTTTAATATGTAACGGATACTCTGATACTCAGTGTTTAGTACACATTCGGATGTGTACTAAACACTGAGTTCGAAAGTCGGTCTTCAGTAATGGATAATGCGAGGAAGAGGATGAATAATACTCGCATACTCAAATTATTTGATTATGATTATTGAAAGGCTAAAAGGCTTTTTGTACAGGAAAGGGTAGAGAAGACCAGACTATATGGAAGATCGACCATGCGTTAGACTTACCAAATTAAAACAGATATAGACAGCCTTTACACGAGTGCACCAGTATCGCTACCAACAAGGAGAAATGGCCAGTCATAAAGCAAGCAACATCAGTCCCAAAAATCTATGCCCCAATTATCTCGAAGATATGATTTTAGACTAGTATAAACCCAATAATGGGTTGGTGACATCTCAAAGATGACCATGTCTGTTTCGTCAAGATTGTTACGACTAAGAAAAATAATATGAAACGGGTACTTCGAATAAGTTTCAAGGCGAAATTAGTGAATCCGAAAGAAATCGTATCAAAGCCTATTCCAGTTATGTTGCTATTAGAAGTATTCTTTATTTTATTAAGTACGTAAAATCTTAAACAAAACGCTTGAACAGCAAACTGAGCTTAAAAGTGCTTATGCAGACAAAATTAAATATTTAGCGTAGACATCGCGTAATTACGCAAATTTCTTTCCCGAGTCCAAGTCCTGAGCTGAGACAGTTAGATATTACTAGGAATTTAACGAGCGACCGCAAAAATTCCCGGGGCGAAGAACAAAAACAGCGGGAAACATTCGTACACGTCCTGGTAATAAGTTGCACGATCCTTCAAGAGCATCTAGACACCTATCCAAGCCTCGCCGGCGCCATTTTCACGTGAACCGTTCCACAGACGGACGCACAAAGGCTAAGGTTGAAGATGCAAATGTACGGAGAAAAGGTAAGTGCACTTGAATTTGGAGTAAATTATTTCACGTCTCGGATAACACTTTTGAGTTGTGCATCTTGGTTTTCTGAGGACAATTATTATGGTCTGGATTTTGGAAAATCTTGTCCATAAGCGTCTTCAATTATCCCAAAGAAGGTGAGCACACGTCCTATAATTTTTAAATGCTTGGGCATTTTTATGTTATCGTTCTTTTTGGGAAACATTCTTTCGCAAAGTTTACGTAATCATCATTTTCAGTTGTCACTGATAGCATGTACATGATAAGGAAGGAGATAGCAAAATAATGTGATTATAGCAAATTTCTGCAGCAGTATCTTCTATACGCGCTATCAACGCGCCAGTATCTCTAAAAGCGCAGTCATATCATGACAAAACCCCTTTTTTGGAAGCTTATTTACTTCTTCAGAAACATTTTTAATGGGTTAGAACCTTCGTTTATACCAAAAACATTTCATTGAAAGACGGTTATATATATTTTTTTTTATAGTTTACTACACTCATCAAACGAGTAACTTGAAGGATAGTTTGTAAAATTAATATTTAATCCATCATTACTATAGGCTTACCTTTGAAGTTTGTTATTAATTTCAGTATCGTATAGACTTTTCGTTAATTGTTGAAATTAGATCTCAGTTTTAGTTTAACGTTTACGATTTCAAATGGTCTTTAATTTCAGTAGAATACTTAATACCTTTGTTATAATTAGTATTTGATTACTATTTAATTCTCTTTCAGCTTTTATTTTCAATGATTAAATTCTGAATGAGTGCTCTTCAATTGTCGTAATGTAACTATTATAGCAATGTAAATAACATGACGATAGTAGTGAGAGTATTATGTAATTACTTCTTATTTACTTATTTATTAAAATTCTAATGTCAATCAGTTATAACGCACTATGTAACTTCTTACTCTGGTGCGTTATCGATCGAAATGTCTATATGCAATAAAATATACTGTCTACATGCAATAAATGAAATGAATGAGACAACAGGGAATCCAATAAGTTTATTAATAATTACAACCTTCTAGTAATACGGGACAAACCTTCAAAAGTAAAACGTGATGGGATTTAGAAGAAAATTGCTCATAAGTGGATGCAAAATGCCTTCACCATGTGAGTTGTACTACGTATGCTGTTTAACTCAGCCAATGTACTTGTTTGACTAACAGCGAATAAAGGATTGTAATTGTGTTAATAGTTTTTTTTAATTATCAATTTGATTGAGTCAATCAATTAATTCATCGAAATATGTGACTATTTGCATAGAAAGTTCTTGCAGTAGGTCTGTAAAATTAAACTGTAACAGTAAAATTTTGTTAAGTACGGTATTCATCCACTTGTTTGGTTCATTACATTCTAACAGATAGTTATCAATACGTTTTGCATTCTTGAGTTACTTATCTGTGTCGTTTCAAATTGGTATCTTTATTAAAATTGCTGTGACGATTACACTGAAGCGAAATTTCCGCCACTAAGCCAATTTATAATCATACTATATTATCATGTTATAAATTTGATTGGTCCAAATCTAAATTTGTTCACACGTCGAAATTAAAAAAAATAACATATATCACCTATCTTTCACTCTTTAGTAGTGTGACAGAGGCAAATATTTTGTCGCTTGCCTTTCGCTCGTTCGTTGTGAGACGAATGGTGACGTCACAATATTTTATAAGCGACGTAATTTCGTCTCCAGTCGCTACGGTGTGTACGTGTTGAATGGGGCTGTTTTATTAAAATAAACGTAAAGTGTCTTAACAAGCTTCTTAGGTATAATTTCGAAACCGCATAGTAAGAACCTCCAGGTTTGGTTTGCAGGAAATAATAAATTTAGAGATAAATTATAGGTATAACAGTTTATACCGGCAGCTTCGCTCGCGTCAATATGTTGGCCGTAGGTATAAAAGTAGGTAGGTATAAAAGTTATTTTTCCATCCCTCGGGACTAGTATATTGTTTCGGGATAAAAGGTATTCTATGCCCTTTTCTGGACCCCTGGCAATGTATATGTAAAATTTCGTAATGATCGCTTGAGTAGTTAAGGCATAAAGGCATTACAAACAAACAAGCTCACATACGCATTGAAGTTAGGATGAATGGGTTCTAATAAATTTCAATACGATTTTGGGTGTTTATATCCGAATGAGAATGAGATTATAATCCGATTAATGATAATTTTAATTTAAAAATTATGAAAATTCATTCTTTAACATTACAATTCAAAATAATGTTATAAATTTTCACTTCTAATGACAGTTCTCATGGCAGCCTCCGATTCATTTTGCATTTTCTGTGAACTTGATATTTTCTATTTGAGATTGATAAGAAACTCAGTAATGTACCGACCTATGTATATATTAATTGTCTAGGCAATTGATACGTACTAGTAGACCAGTCCCAATGCTTGAAATTCGTCCATAATTAAAAAGATACATAAAGTAAACTTGTATATTTATTTTTTATCTGTGAATAAGAAAAATATTCATTATAGGGAAAATGAGGTTTAACTTGTTAAGCTGCATTTAAAAGAAATAACGCATTTTTGACAAAAGCATTCGATACAGTTGACAATTTATGTCTTTTATATGATCAATATTGTCGTCAGTGCTGTAAATAATGAGTATTTTATTT
>DWNY01002621.1:0-10825 GCA_018250635.1 Telegonus apastus | reverse complement strand
CAGATATATTTATAGTACCTTTCTTAACTGAACTTGTAGGCTATATATCTTTAAAATTTATCCACTCTATCTAAAGTTATTACAATGTAAATGAAGTAAATTTTCTTACGTCGAATTACTTACGTACGTGAACATAATAGTTTTACCGCAGTGGACTAGATGGCGTTATTGTAGGTACAAGCGTCACTAACTTACGGGCAAGCTTCTAGTACCAAATGGCAGAGAAACGTTCGCCAAGTCAGATAGTTGCAAATAAACTAAATCATTACTTCGTTGTACTTTATTTTCCGTTCACTATTCCTTAAGTATCATCTATCCGTAACCGAAATTATAATATATAATTTCATATCAGTATTCATGTCCAGATCCGGAATTTCATATCCATAACATTCCTAGTGTATAGCATTAATGCTGGTCATACAGCATTCGGGTAATCCTAGTAAGTATTTTACAATAAGAAATGGTGGAGGAAGGTGCTGCGGTGTGGACAATCCGTGTTGGATGTCTTCTAACCGCCTGTAAGGACAAGATTGTTATGTTATCCAATAAAAATAACCGGGATCAACTAACATATTAACGTATTCTCTGCAGTCTGGTAACTTACATTTTTTTTTGAAAATATAATATGTACAAAAAACTTCAATTACAAGGAATGAAATACATAATGTACCTATGTTATGCGTTATATGCGTTTCGTCAAGCAACACTCAGCCGTCATAATCACTTAAGCTCCTCGCATTAATTGCGGGACGCGGTCGCTAAGTGTCTCGAATAGCGGTCTTTGGGCGTTAGCGCTCATACGTGTTAATTGTTTTAATTGCTGTTTCGAAATTAAGACGGTTCAGTTGCAACCCGGCTGCGAACGGACTGAGGAACTCCGAAGGTATTTCTGATCACCGCTAAACAGATGAGCTCATTGCAAGTTGCGCTAAGTGATTAGCACTGCTGTACGCTAACCTCATATAAAAACAATTGTTAGACGGTGTCAATCTATTTTCCAATCGCTATTTGTATATATACATACTCGCGTTAGTTTGTCTTATTAACTAAAATACTACCTATACAATTGCCTTTTCTAAAAAAAATGACTTATCGAATCAACCTCTGATTGATACAAATTATACGAACACAAGCTATTTTATAAGTATAAATAGTAGAATAATAAGATAACCAAACAAATAAGTATAGGTATTATAATTTTATGTAATCGATACTTTCTTACCCATTGTAGGTACATTAGTTATATTACCAATCACACGGCCGTTACCGTAGTGAGGTATCGAAACGCATCGCCTAAATTTTATAGATCACTGGCGTCGACCTTCTGCAACAATACCCTAACTTATCGCGAAGGTCATGTTACCGACTAGCCAGCCACAATACGCCTTTCAACGACCTAATCTCCTAGATATACCTATAAATAAGCTTAGAACATACGTTGTTTTTACAAAATTACCTAAAATGATTCCACAAGACTCCGTGTCTTTTCATATATTATCAAAATCTACAATTTCTATTTCAAGGATCAATTTCCCATGAAATAAATAATGTAAATTATGAGTAATAGTCCATACTATAAATTACTTTGATCACTATTTGAGAACTATAAATTAATTTCAGGGATGAAGGTATTCATTTGTTTCCTTCACTATTAATTCAAGTGATGATTATTTTTATTATTTGCTTATGACACAACACAAGAGGCTTGGTCTTTAATGGCAGATCACAGCCTTTTACAAGATAAATAAATAATTATAAAGTACCAATACAAAGAATACCTAAGTATTGGTAAACAATTTTTCGTCATAATGTGGGATAGATGACTCACCTCTAAACAAACATTCAACATAACCCAACAAACGCAAATCTACGTCTTAATTTTCAGAAATGTTTAGATCTTTGTATAATGTTATTTTTTTGTCAAATTTTAATTGTCCTCGGGTTATTATGCCATATTCTCAGAACAATGAAAAATTAGATATCTTATGAGAACATCTTGACGCAAAATCCGGCAGGTTTATTATTCACGAAATACATAATTTATAAGACTCAGACTTACTTTGTAAAAACACATGAATATTTCAGTAGGTGTATAAATTTAGTTCAAAATGTTTGATGTTGACATTAAGCTAATCTAATCATTAGGAATATTAATTGACAAAATAATTAAATAGTAATCAAACGTTCTCTTTGTAAAATTGTACATACCTACTACAAATAAGGCACATAGCAAAGTGGTAAAACTCTTAGTTGTTTGACTCCGGCGGCACCACCGTCACACCTATTTCTGCCTTATAAAAGCAGCAGTGTTAAGCGCTACTGTGTTTTGCTCTGAAGGGTGTGGTCGGGGAGATATATTTATTCGAGGCGTTCCAACTTAGTCCTCAGGGGTAGCAACGCATCTGTGGCCGACCTCAGATAAGACTGTGATTTTGTCTGGGGTTAATTACAGATATCCATGGACGGCAATGGCTACTTATCAACAGATGGGCTGCTGCTCGTTTGCTACTTCCATAACATAAAAAAACATACTAACACATGTAAAATAAGAAGGTATGGTATCGGATTGCAATAAAATTCTCATTTACCTTTCCTTCAGGCTCTATAGTTTATGGTTTCTATTATATAGATTATAATAAAATTGATGTAGATATTCGGTATGGAAATCGATTAATAGACATATCCAAAAGAAAACATATAACTATATTAATAAACCACACAAAAAGACTTCAAGAAACAACAGGCAGTTCCATTATGAATGAGATGAATCAGAGAAGACTGTTTTGATAAACATGGAAATAAGAATTATTGATTTCGTAGTCGTTTATCCCAAATGTACCATTACAAATAATTTAGCGTTTGCCGTTCCGATTTTGTCAATAAGTTTAGTAATATAATGGCGAAAGAGACATCAAAATATATGAGTGTGAGGCTGAGATATTCCCGTCCTCCGCCTGGTTGTACAATAAATAAAAATAAATAAAGGTACGTAGTAATCATCGCTATAGTGGGCAAGTACGTACTATTCTCACCTAATTTAATTTTATGAAGAAGGAAAATATTAGAATCATTATATGCAAGGTCTTACAACAAACCAATCAAAGGAGTCGAAAAGTATCGAACAAAGCGAATGTACTGTAGGCAAGCTGGCAAGGTGAGTTCGTTGACCCGCGGCAGGCAGACATGGCGTCGGCAGCACACCATGGCTTGTGATTAGACCCACTATGCCCCCACGCCACGGTTAATCGAATACCTATTGACTGATGTCGAAATACGATTGCATATTTTGATCCTTTCTGACTTTAAGGTTTTGATCATGATTTGTCTAAAGAAGCGATAAGAATAAAAGTTGAGTGGAGATAATAATGTGTGTAACTGTACAGTATAGGAGCTAATATTGTACCTAAAATAACATAAACGCACAAATATAGAAATTATAACCGAAATTATAAATAATAAAAACGGAATTAATGTAGAAACAGCAATTTGGGGCAAATACCATAACGATTTATGGTCCCAAGTTATATTTATTAGTATTTATTGCACTTTATAATATCCTACATTACAATTTTAACGCTATTGTGTTTTAGTTAATAAAGCCTACAAAGAGAATCTAATTTCCATCTTCTTAAACCACAAGTATAACTGCGGATTATAGGGCAACGGTATCAACGGACTTTTAAATTGAAATTCAAAATAAAAAGTTGGAATAATTGAGATCAAGTAAGAACCGAGTGGATCGTTGCAATTGAAAATGCGGGTTGCAAAACAACTATCATTTTTATTAACGTACTCGAAAATACAATGAACTTAACTTAACATGCCAAAGGCGACGAATTTTTAAGTGGCGCTCCGTTCCTTTGTAATTAAAAAAATAACACCACTAACTAAGCTTATTCCAACTCTCGTCAGTTAAATGTATAGATCAGTAAAGGGTTCGATACTTCGATAGCATAAAGGATACGTGCAAGAGTGGAGAGAAAAAATAGTATGTTACAGCAGTTTCTCAAAAAAAAAGATAAGGACAACGCTCCAACGGAACAATCTCGAGACTATAAGACCCTTGAGTTAGGGTATTGTCTTTTGTGAAGCGAGCCTCCCCCTTTATTTGCCGAGCCTACCGAACGGCTAGACCTCACGCTATCTCCATTAGGAGGGGACATAATAGTGTCTGGTGTCAGTGCATAACGAGCACTAGTCTGTCCGGTTTGGATCCGGACGTCCTGACTCTTGGCATGAGTAATGATGCCTGGAACTGACTTGATACCTGCAACCCTCGTAAAAGTAGTTATAGCGTAATCGTTCAAACGATTTAGAAGTCGTTTAAAACTAATTTGGTGCCTCATTAGTGGGATGTATTTTCAAAAATATTGGAAACATTTTTACGTTAAAAAAATCAAATATTTTCTTATTTTTGTACAAGGTTGACATGCAAAGTAATTTTTTTTTTATGGATGTTATCGTACTCGGACCCGCTTCAGACTGAGTACATTGGTCCGTATTATTTATAAAAGTAAACAAGTCTTCGAAAGTAGCCCGCAACGGTTGTGTGCCATTACGTGTAGCTATATCCATTTCACGTTTACTTTTGAGTTATGTAAAGTGTAATAAGACCACAACCGTTACTCTGCGTCGGGCCCGCCGGCCGGCGGCCAACACACCATGACGACGTGAATCGCCTTCAACGACTTTTCGAAATGCACCATCTTATTTCTTTAGACTAAGGTTCAATATTTTACTTACAATAAAGTAACCATGTACGTTGATACACACACTTCGATTAAGGCTTTGCATAGAAAGTTACTTTGTAGCTAGAGATATTCAAGCAATACATTATATTTTAGCCTTTTCATATTACTCACAAGATTAAAAGAGTAAAATTAGTTATTGATAACAAAACTGATAGCGTTTTCAATGATAAATTTTGGAAAGCACAAATCTGTATCCTGATAAATGGGACCACTTTTAAAGGACACGTAATTGATAGGACAAGTGGGACGGGAATCAATGGAAAGCTCGTGACTGTATTGTTCTTCACTATAAAGCTTACTCATCGACACGTAAACAGCAAATACATTATTATGTGCATTTATTTCACTGTTATTCAAATGACAGGATGCAATGCGATTTTAATCACGACTACCCCATTTAAATCTTTTGTTTGTCAGCGCTTATTGTTATGGAATATAAGGTCTATAATTTGAAAGCCGCATAACTGTTCCTACGGATGTATTCGTAGTACGTAGTTATTTACTGTTCGTCACAGTACACCGCGTGCTTACCAGTGGTAGTCCAACTGCGTCTGCATTTTAACCACACTCAAAGCATTGTTTTGTTTGTTTTTGTAATCAACTACAAGCTTCGGTTTAATATCGTGGTTTCCTAGAATTATTACTGTTCAACCTACGCTTAATAGAAGTTTAGTAAGCTCATTGTGTATTTTATTCGTCTTGTGTTTTAAGAACTTGCGCTTAATTGCTTCTGAAAAATTACTGTTTCTAATTATGAATATATTCGCTTATTAGTCATTACAATTAATTTGTCTATCGAGTTTTATGAAATGCGTATCGAAAATAAAATTTTTTCGTGGATGAAAAGAGATGAAAGCGCATGGAATCCGTTTGACCATGTGATAAATTTCCCTAAACAGTTCTCACGAACGTTCATTTTCCGCGAAGTGAATAAATGAATAAAGTTTAGGCGATGGCACGATTTCCAGCTTCCGACGAATGTTGACATCAGAGCCAGCTCTAAATATAGAGCCATTAGCTCAGCAAAAGTGGACACGAGAATGCTTCGAGTTTTCGCCGATACACTCGATAACATAACGCTCGTTAACAATTTTCATATCAAATGAGATCATCTCTATTTTTAAATTTGCTAGAAATGTTTTCACTCTAACACAAAAGCACCTTAAAACATTTTATCAATGAATGAAAAACATATCTCGTTCACTTAACTCTAGTACCTACTTAATTATTGTTATTTTTTAATTACAATAAGCGTTCGTATGCTAACCATAGCACAAAGAACTTCCGGAATGTAATCGCACAAAAACAAAAATCCACAATTCAGTCGTACATTTTTTAGACACTGACTAATGGGGAACGACCGATGCCAAAAGCATGTAAGCACTCGAGGAAGCATGAACAAAATGTGAAATTAGAAGATGGTAGAACTCGCTGTGGTTTCACACTTTGCGACGACATTGCAGCAACTCCTAATAGTGTATTGCGACACGGTGAAAATCTGCTATTTGGTTAAAGGAAGTGGTAAAACTGGTCTTTAGTTACAAATCTTCAAGCAATTAAAAAATAAAAAGTCTTTAAATTGTAAAGAAACAAAAAAAATGCAATTATGAATCCTTTGAATCGAAGAATCCAACAATCACAAAGAAATGTAGAAAGTTATTAAGGAGTTTACCTTAGCCTTACTTATTTGCTGATTGAACAAAAAAAATTAAAGTAAAATAAAAATATGTGGTCCAACACGTATGTTCCACTATTTAAGACATTAAGCATTAATACAAAGATAAATCTAGGAGATCACAGATATTGAGGCCAAACTAAATAAAAGAAAGTTGTGGGAGAAACTGGCCTCCTATAAACGAGATCGGAATCTATAGTTCAGGCTACAGATAATATAGATATGCCCTTTGAAATTGTACAAAACTAATCTCAATATAGTATTAAACTTCTCCAATAACTAAAAATAATTAAATTCGATTCTTTCTGCGCAAAATTAGCTTTTCAAAATTCGCGCAATTTGCTTTGCGCAAAACTTCTGCGCAAACTATGCTTCACATGAAAACACAACGTATCACACAAGTAATACATATTATATTATATATATCACATTGTTTAATGCGATGGCCAACCAAGTCAATTTATTTATTTAAAACATAAAGAATTTTTAATATTGATATGGTCACTATAAGATGTTGTAAGGTTAGCTAATTAGGTAATAACATAAGACAGAAGGTCCCTTAAGAAGGATTGAGTTGCGAGACTTGGTTTTTTTACAAGTTACGTTTTTGATGACATCTCATTTCTTATTATAGATTAATTATATTTAGGTACCTATTATTATATTATATTATACACTGATTCATTCAATGCAAATGTAACTTTGTAATCTTATGTATTTATATGGAATTACAAAGTTATTTATGCTGTTAGTGTGTTGTAAATTGACCAACGTATTTTAGTTTTTCCCGGATTTATAGAGTAAACACTAATTGTATCCTAAATTTGAAGCTTATATGCCTGCTAAAAGTGCCTTAGAGTTTTCATGATTCGTCACTCAGAGAGTGACAAAATTAACAAACTTTGAGTAGCTATAATTCTTAAAGTAGTGATTCAAATTGAATGAAATTTGAAATACACTGTATTTACATAATGCCCGCTTGGTTACTGAAAATTCAGGCTTCTAGTTTTGTCCACAACGAAGGTAGGTATAAAGGATCAAAAATAGCCTGAACTGGTTCGAGAAAAGAAATAGGCTTTGTCAATATTTTGCTTGAATAGGTGGGGCACTGCCGTGCCCTCAGATATCTGTTAGATTCGGAACGTTAGTAATGACTTTAAAATCTTACAAACCTATATTACACAAGAATGAACACTGTTAATAAGCAAGTAGGTACTAAAGACGCGATATGTGACTAGCGAAGGAGTGGAACTAGAGAATGCTATTAAAATTAAAATATAGAACTGAAAGCCTCCCTATAAAATATGGATCATCATAAAACAAAGAGATCGGGTTAAATACAGATCATAGTTTATATTTACAGTAAAAACCGCAGTAGTTATCATATAGGTTAGGATATAGATCCCAACACTAGTCGGAAGGTGGTAGCGGACGAACTAACAGGTACTTCCCATGTTGACGGTGCGCGGACGAATCCATTAACCCAAATATAGAACCGCGCCCGGAGCCTTGCGTGAGTTACTACATCATAACTCAGTAGCTGCCTCGCTCCCACATTAACTGCGGATAGTGCGTAAGAATGAAACAACATCATCTACAGGTACTGTAATTTAGGTGGCAGTGACCATCACGACTCATAATGTAATCATAGCTTGTTAAATTAATTAACATGTTTATGACAGTTCTTTTCTTCATGAAACGGATTATTATGTAGATGACCATAGAAATACTGGAAATGAAATATTTAGAAATATGAAAAAAGCGATAACATTAATTTCCAAAAAGATGTCGAAGTTGCAAGAAAATTATATAGCTTCCTAAGTGATTACGGATTAATTTGTTGATAAACTACTCCAAGCCTGAAGAAATAAGCAACTAGGCGTCAAAACGCTCACGCCCGACACAAACCACCAGCGCGTTATAAATAATTATAAACAAAACGATCGCCAGTTCGGAACGTGATGCTCTACAGAAACAAAGGGGATATCCGGTCAACGGAGCGAACACCAAATTAGTTTTCTACAACGCAAGCGCTAGATTTTAAAGAGACCAAAATTCGAATACAAAGGTAATAATAAAATAAGATGATTATCATTTTGTTATCACACCAGTATTTAGATCGATATATTTGTCTTGGTAAGCCAAACACCAAATTTTTTTTTGTTAATTTTATTTTATAAATGACATTTACCTCATAAAAAAATACAAAAAACTGTACAATCGTATATAAGCAATATGCAAAACAATAGAGCATATTATGGTAATATCCTGAACATAATATCATATCACTTTTAACTTACCACCTACAAAAGAAAATAGTCCTAGGACAGTACTCGGTTTATAGAATCTTTATTGCCTTAAAAAATAACAAAATTTCACTGACAAGACAACTTATGCTAGTACTAACTATTACATTCACATTCTGTTTAATTCAAACATGGCACTATATCAACAAATGTCAAAATTCCATAAATATATGTCCCCCGGTCACACCCCATAATGTAATTTGCCACCCACTTCAATCGGCGTTGCTACATTTCGACGTGGACGCCAGTGACCGGACGCTCAATACATCTATGTATATTTATTGCAAGGCAATTTATTTCTGAGGATGATTTTCACCCAAGCACAAATAAACCCAGTAGCATCTTATTTTTAAATTCGCGTAGGTACTGTTCTCAGTCTACGAAAGACTACGAAACGAGGCCAATGGTTCTCACCATTCAGTCATTGTTTATAGTTAGGCTAATGGCCGACACGTAAAGTTGTAAAATAATTATATGACTTTACTCTGCTGAAAAACCTTGAAAATTTCTTTAGTCTAATTTCGAACAAGTCCAAAATTACATTTTAAGTGGCGAGAGGATGTCTTTTATGGATGAAGTCATATCCATCACATTTTACCAACATCTTACAGATAAAGGAAGCGTAACATCGTTTCATTTTCGTAGATTACTAGCGGACTTTCGCTCTTATGATTATGATGACAAGTTTTTTTGAAGCCTTGGACTCACTTCATTCTATAATTTGATGTAGGTATTCAGGAATGTTTGATTTGATTTATATTATATTATTTGCACGACCATTTCATAACTTTCTACTTCGAGCACTCAAACATCACGTGTTACGCATCGACATTGTTTTCTTGAGAAATGTGTCTTCATCGATTGAATTAGCCGATCCATAAATAAAGAAAACGTCATGAATGAATATAGCATTGTCTTTATTATATTAGATCCAATTTTGCAATAAGGTTGAGTGGTCATCTATCCAAATAGAGCTACCGTCATTACTATGGTTGCACCATCTTAATGCCGTCGAGTGAGGTGGAAGTCAACGAGCGATCGCGTGGGCGCCGGCACTGAACTCCGTTAGAGCAGGATGCCGGTCATTTGTTGCCAACCGCGTATATTCTAGGTATGTGCTACTAATGGCGCCTAAAATTGGAGGTCACTTTTGCTGTCTTCTAAATCAAGTAATTACTGCATATCTGTAATCGATATTATGTCCCGTGACAAAATATATGGCCTTATAGATTTTTTATACTTCTGTAAAGTATAATTAGATGTAGAAGCAGACCACAACTTTTAGTATTAACCATACCAATGTAATAAAGAAGATTATTTGATCAACGTCAGTGACATAACTAGAGAATTTAATAAAAATCGTTTCAGCATTTGGATTGATGAGCACTTTGAATGATTCATTCATCATTTTGAATATCCATTGCATTAGTAATCGTGATGTTTTATCCATTTAGCCCGTTCGCAAGTAATATCATCTAACAAATTAATGCAGTAATTCGTTTAGAAATTTACTTTCATAGGAAACGCGCGAGCAGAGCAAACCTATTCAGCCCGTTGCAAGCGGTAAGCGGTGAGCAAATCGTAATGGACAACGTGAAAGTCAACTGCCACAGCACGAACCAACGAGTAGAATGTAACTGTAAATAGCGAAGGGAAATCGCCCAAATATCCGAAATGAGTCAAGTTATACAATTGACATTACATTAGGGACGTTGAAAAGTATGCTTTTGTATATGGAATGAATAAGCGAACACATTAGACGGTTAGAAAACCCGTAATAGTTGTATTCCTGGGTTGTGACCTAATATCGTGCGCTCGACACCCCCCACGCGGCGTTCGAGTGTAAGCATGCAAGCAAACACATGAACGGCCCTAACAGCATTAATTTCATTACGCGCACCGCAAGCGCATTATGCTGTTGTAGTTTTATTTTGTAAACCGCAATTGTTCTTAATAAACTTAGTCAGCTAGTCATGCAGAATGAATCGTCATTAGTGTGAAGTGAAATGAATCATAAAAATTAAAGCTGGAGGGGCGGACGCAAGGACGTTTACATATATCATTTAATAGGTATAGAGAAATTAATAAATGAA